>PVJH01029657.1:0-25780 GCA_004026705.1 Nesogale talazaci | reverse complement strand
TGACATCCAAGTACCGTTCCACCATGACTGACTGATGGTCATTTGGAAGTGTTCTGGAGATGGTTGCCAGCAGCCACTGTCCGGACTCTGCGTCACTGGCGCATTCCATTCGGTGCAAGTCATCAGAGTCAACTCAGGTCATGACTGAAAATGTACAGAGTTAGTTGTGTTGTGTTGTGCACTATGGACTCATGCTGTTATTCAAGGTACATGAACATACATACATATAAAAAATTCTCAATGCATTTATGAATAAATGTAATAAATAAATGTTTTATATTTTTGTAGTTGTTAGGTCATTTTGACTTGATCATTTTAGAAGTACCTCACATGCTGAAAAAGTGTGAGCACCCCTGGTTGAGAGTCTAGACTAGAAGAAATTAAATTCCATGTAATAGTGAATTGCTTATGTTCTGCTGTCATCAGCAACATCGCAGTGGCTGCTTTTTTTTTAAAGGCCTCTCCTGTTACATGATTTTTCCTTTCTTATGTTACAATTTTCTTTCACCTTTTGCTTCACACTTTTCCATGCTCTTTGGACACAGGATTTTGATGAAAGGGTCTTTGCTTGAGTTTACTTGAAATAATGAAATAAAGAAAGGCCTGTGAAAGTCTTTTTATATTTAGTAATCACATAATAAACAGAGTAGGCATTTGAAGTTAGTTGTGACTGCAGACAAAGGGCCAGGAGAGTCTGTCACTGTTATAGACAGGGGCCAGATTGATTCTAGAAATTCATTTATTTCTGCAAGTACTGACAGATGCTAACAGTTGGGCTTGCTGCTTCTGAACTGCTTCTAACTTCAGTCAAAATCAAGCAAGTTAGGTCTCTGTAATAGTCCTAGTAGGTCATTATTAGGTTTTACAATGATCAGAAGATTTCTTTTTTTTCTGAAGTCAATTTCTAACAAAAGTACCTCTACACTTCAAATTATTTGAAATGCTTTCTTCAGCATTTTGTCTATAACACTTTACAAGACAAGTGTATTACATCCCAAAGTTAATAGCGAGTTTTTCTAGTGGCTTTGTAAATCGTTAAGATGTTGGTCATCACATATGTTCAGAGGATTTTCAAGCCATGAAAAGGGAGCCTGGTTCAGAGGGAAACAGTTTTCATTCCTCTAGGGATTACCAAACCATTCATTGTTTTCTTCATTTTCCCAGGGGTTGTCACACCTGCACCCCCTTAAGAGGCCAAGGTTTGGGACCCCATTGCTTCTCTAAATGGCCTTGCTTCCCTGGTCCTAAATTAGAGCATCCTGGAATCATTAACAGGGTGTGAATCAGGTGCAGATCTTGACTACTTCACAGGTTTTAAAGTTATTTTTTTTGTTAGGAAAGTTTTTACTCTGGGGAAGTGGGCCCTTAAAACCAAGTCCCTTTTAATCAACCTGCTTGTCAACTCACCAAATCCTCACTAGTGTTCCATCTCTAGTGTTTGATTAACAGTCAACTAATTCTTTTGCCCCCTCCATCTATGTCACACTCTGGGAATAATTTTTTAAATCCTGTTTTTAGAGCCACCAAGGATCAGAACCTGCAAGGTTCTTCATGTGTTGTCAGTTTTGGTTTTGCCTCCAAGAGAGAGTTTGGGCCCCATAAGAGCAGAAAGTGGATCCTCTTCAGTCCTACATGGCCAGTGTGCTTGGCATGTTGAGTGAGTGTTAAATCAATGAACAAATGAGACCTTTATGGTTCATCTCCCACATGGAAAAGTAGGGAGATCAGTGGTCAAGGGGGTTGTCTTTACTGAATGCTCACGCTGAACGGAAAGTCTCTGGCCAGGCCTTCACAGGGGGGTTGGAAATAAATCAGGTATGCCTTAGGCACCTATGGAGAGATCCAAAACTGGGCAGGCTCAGACCAAGGTCACCTAGGCACCGGGGAAGGTGAACTTGAGTCTGCACTCTAGACACCAGCAACATTACATCACACATGTGCCTCACCTAAGAAAGGCCATTCCCCTCAACCCCTCCCCACCCCAAGGGGGGCGGGGAGGGGATCAGTAGCAGGGACCAGGGCAGGCCTCGCTCTCCCAGAGCTGCTCTCCCTTGCAGAGTGGAGGGTGGGATCCCTCCCCAGTGGCCCTCTCAGGGCTCGTCCTCTTCTCTACTTTGTTGGGTTCTGGGATCCCTCTCTTGGTTCTGTGGACTCCACTTTCGGACTACATACCTCATATTTCTCAAGCTGCCTTGCAGTGGACGTCAGCAGTGGAACTCCCCCATGTCTATGCCCCTGGCCCCCTCCATGTGCCTTGAGCGCCTGCCAGAGGCGGCGTGTCCCCTCTGAGGCTGCACTGCCCAAGCCCCCTTTCCCTCCCTGAGGTTCCTTGATTCCCAAAGTGCTTCTCCCTGCGCGGGCAACTGAGAAGCAAGAAGCGAGGAAAGCCGTCCCAGGAACCTCACGAGGTTTTCATCTCGGCTTTGATGAGCTAGCCCAACTGTTTGGAGAATTTCCCACTGGCCTTATTGAAACGGTGATTTTTGATTATTGTGGCACATAGCTAATTAATGAAATGTTATACTTTGGTTTTATCAACATATTTTAGTGGACTTTATAGGGTTGCGGCTTTTGATACGAGAAAAATGTGGAACGAAAAGGATGGCAGTTTTATGAGCGGGTACCTGCCTGACACCGGAGCGCAGCTTTCACACGACTTATTTTTCCCAGGAGGCGAGCCTTGAGCCATTCGCTCTGAGTTAGTGCACCCAGAGGGTCACCTGGGAAGGTTCTCTCTGGTCACAGTGAATTATTTCATAAAAGCAGTTTGACTCCAACCTCATTTTTTTTTTGTGATGGCCCATTCAAAAGGACAGTGTGCAGCGGTGAAATTTTGTTTTCTGCTTGGTAAAAGTGCCACAGAAACTGTGGTGACGGAGAACACAGCTTGCCACTGCAAAAACTCAAATATACCAGTGGCTTTCTCGTTTCAAAACAGGTGAAATGTTGATTGACGGCAAACCTCATTCTGGACGTCCATCAACTTCCCAAATGGATGAAAATGTCCACGCATAGTGCTTTTGGAGTTTGTTCCACCAGGTCAGACTGTTCATCAAGCTTTCTGTTCAGAGGTTCTGAAAAGATTGGGTACCCGTGTGGGACAGAAAAAGCCGGATTTCTGCCAGACGGAGGCTGGTTCTGCCACCACGATAGTATCCCTGCTCAAGCAGCCACCCCAGTGCGCCAGTTCTTTGCAAAAAGCAGCAGCCGTCTCTTGCCCCATGCACCTTTCCCACCTGACCGTACTCCATGGACTTCTTTTTGCTTCTATGAACGCAGAGGGGCCTGAAAGGACAGCGGTTTGATATTACAGAAGAAGTGAAGGAAAAAAGAGAGATGCTGTCAGCCATCCAAAGTGATTGAAAAATGTTTCCAAGAAAGAAATTGCAGACTTGACAAATGTATTGAGTACAAAGGAGAGTACTTTGAAGGTGATAAGGTTGTTTCAAATACATAGCTTTGAAAACAAAGGGCATTTTGGGTAACGTGACCAGATTTTAAGTGGGACACCATTGACTTGGGGTGGGGATGGGAGGTTCCTGATTAAAAAGTTGGTCTATGGAGCAACTAAATTTTTCACAGAACGCAAAAATAGTATTGTAATATATTTATTTTAATTTTAAAACACCACAGGACATTGTTAAAAAGTGGGACGTCTGGTCACCTTAATTTTGGGGATTGGGGATTATTCCTTTGTATATTGTTATGCTTTCAAAGAACTGGAATTTTTCTGTGGAGAAAAAGCTAAAGATAAAACAATAATCCCAACCCTTTTAAAAGTAGCCAGAAGCTTAATTTCCAAATGTATGTTGTTACTTATCATTATTAAACTTCCTCAGGCTTCTTAATTTCTGCCTCAGGCACATAGATTGTTTAGGGGGAGAGTTTGGGAGGAAGAGTGGTCATTTGTCAATTCATTTTGCTGGTTTAGTTTAATGTTCATTTTGGTAATAACTTTATTTCTTTAACACATTATCATTATACTAAATTATGAGTAGGAATAAAGCAAGAATGCCTTGTGTGTTGTGCTTCCTATAAAACTTGCAAAGCTTTGAGAATTCAAGAAATTCTCTTACATAATCACCTTGAAATTATCACGTTAATTACTTTCTATTGTTTTTGAAAGACGGCAGAATACTTTGGGTTTGAGGCTATATTAAGAGGAAGAATAACTGGGGTAGGGGAATTCTTGGGCAATTGATGTTTGCAAACATTAAAGTTACTTGTTTATTACACTCTATTTAATAAACAGCAGAGCCAGGATGTTAAACTGCTTGACCTCAATCCCTATAATTTTCTGCTTTCTCTGAACGACTCACTAAGATTCCCTACCTAATTGAGACTCCAATCTGCATGCAGAAGAGCATAATGACATAAAATGGGGTGTGTGTGTTATTGAACACACAGACAACACACACACACACACAAACAAACACACACACACACAAGGTTATATCCCAATAATCCCTTCAAGGGGTTAAAAAAAAAGGCTCCCATTATCTTTCAGGATGTTAAACTGAAGACATTTTATTCAAAGCATCCCTACTTTTTTTGAGTGGCTCTTGATGGGAGGAAAGGCTGCTGGTGTGGCTCCATGATGTGGGTACATCATGTGTTTCAGGGCATGGGGGTGCCCTCCCTGTTTCTGTACCCCTTTTCTGGGTGCGCTACTCTAGTTTGATAAAAATCTTTCTTTTCTTGAGCAAACCTTTCAAGGGTTCCGGAAGAGAAGTCTTGGTTTGAGCTCCCATCAGTATGCCTGGAATCAGTAAAACAGGAATAAATGATTTTAGCTACAAGATGTGACACCTGTGTCTTCCCACCTTTCAGGCCAGGTTGAAAGGAGGGACTAGTCTGCTCCCCTTAGTCTACTCCCATGGAATCTCAGAGCAAAAGCACTAGCAGTAAGATAATGATGAGGCTAGAAGGAGCTAGAAAATGATAGCCTGTAGTCACTTCCTACTTAGAAAAGGCTCAAGTACCACTTCAGTCATTTATAGTACATTAATGTTGAAAAATTATATTTTCTTCTGTTAGAAGTTGACATATAAAGTTATTTGTTGTCAATTTTTAGGGTGGTGAATATGGCCTAATCAGTTTTAGATACCTGGAACAAGATCTTGGAAAAATTTGTAAGGTGCTTCTGATCACAAATCTGTGTGGAGATTAATGGAGGTTTTCAAAGTTCCGTTATATCTAAGGTGACCAGACGTCCTGCTTTTTAACAATTTAACATCCCACGGTTTTTTAAAATTAAAATAAATATATTACAATACTATTTTTTGCCTTCTATGAAGATTTTTTTTCTATGAAAATTTTTGTTGCTCCATATAGACCAAATTTTTAATCAAGAACCCTCCCCGCCCCCCGGTCAATGATGTCCCACTTAAAATCTGGTCACTTTAGTTATAGCTGTCGCTTCGCTGACATAAAAATTGAACATGAGATGATTGACCATTGTTAAAACATTTCTAGTTTGAAAAGATGGCCAAAAGCACAAAACAAAATAAGTGCAATGCAATTACCTTTGTATACCCAAAGTCATCCACACTTTCCTTAAGCACTAAGTACTCGAAGCATTTGCTGACGATGATGAAGGATTACAGCTCTAAGTATGGATTACAGCTCAATGTAAGGAAAACCAAAATCTTCACCACTAGACCAAAAGTTCACATCATGATAAACGGAGGAAAAAACTGAAATTGTTGAGGATTTCATCTTTTGTGGATCAACAGTCGATGCTCATGAGAGCAGCCGTGAAGACATCAAGTGATGCATTGCATTGGACATCTGTGCTGCACAAGCCCTCTTCAGAGTGTCGAACAACAAGGATGTTATTTTGAGGACTAAGGTATACCTGACCCAAGTCATGGTATTTTCAATGGCCTCCCATGCAGTAAAAGTTGGACATGGACTAAGGAAGACCAAAGAAGAACCAATGCATTTGAATTATGGTGTTGGCCATCATATTGAAAGCCAAAAAAAACCCATCAAATTTGTCTTAGCAGAAGTACAGCCAGAATGCTCCTTAGAGGCAAGAACGGCAAGACTTCATCTCACATCCTTTGGTATCGCGCCTGCAGAAGAACATCATGTCTGTCTGGTACAGTAAAGGGACGGAGAGAACAAGTAAGGCCTTCCACGATGTGGATTGGCACCATCACTGTAACAGTGGCCTTAAACATAAAGACAGTTGTCAGGAGGGCTCGGGTACGGACAGTGGTGGTTATGAGCCGGAACCAACTCAATACCACCTAATAATAACAACACCACTTAAAGACTGATGTATCAGGACGTGGCAGAAGGGGATAGGCTGCAAGTGAACTTGATTGATTAAAAAAAAAAAGACTGGAGGATTATTCATCTATATGAAGTAGCCCTGGTGGTGTAGTGATTACCCCTCTCGCTGCTAACGACAAAGCCAGCAGTTTGAAACCCACACGACTCTGCTGGAGGAGAGAGACTTTCTACTCCAGGGAAGAGGGCGACAGTCTCAGAAACTCATGGGAACAGTTCTCCCCTGTCCTGTCAGGTCATTGTGAGCTGACACGGACTCGATGGCAGTGAGTGTTTGAGTTTCCAGACGTCGTGCTTTCTTGGCATGACCTTTCTTTTACTATACAGGTTGTTTAGAAAAGAAAAGAACTTGCGATTTCTTACATGGCTACATATTTATTTAGTAAATGCAGGCTTATTATAAATGTTTCCTTAGATTCTGCTCCACGGAAGTATATTAGAAAGTAAATTCCTTTTTATGTAGTTGAAGGTGTGAAAAAGAAGTTAAGTGCATTTCCTTGTACGTATAGAAGTAAATCGTTGATTCAGATGGTACAGAATTACAAAGACTGCATAGAATCATAAATTCTTAGGACCTTTATGTTAGGTTAAATATTAGAAGGAATTAATTAATCTTTGGATATCAGCAAGGTTCATTATCTTCCAGGTGGATTTTTCTTTCAAACTTTTTATTCTTAATTGGAGGACAGTTGATAGCGATCAGTTTTGCATGCAGCAATTCATACACATGTTGTCTCAGCTCATTGTTTGCAGTCCTCAGGTTTACGCCATTTCCTCCCTGTTTCCTGTTTCCTTTCATAACCGTCCTGAACTTTGTCTTAGGTAAATGCCGCCCTTTTGATATCAAGTGCTTGACTAGCACATTGTTCCCTTTTTCGTCTCCATGTGTCTTAAAGTGTTTCCTTTTTTTTTTTTCATGTGTCTTTCATTTTCTGACAAGTTTTTAAGGACCCTCATAGTTACTGACCAAAGAAGGAGGTACAACATTGTCTCTGTAGACTATGTTATGCCAATTAATCGTGGTTCTCAATTCTCAGGTTTTGTGATGCCCTTAAAATGTGGTTAGATGGGCTGAGCCCCGGTGGCATAGTGGTTGAGTGTGGGACTGCGGCCCATGGGCGTGGCAGTTCAAATCCAGCAGCATCTCTCTAGGAACAAGACTGGGCCTCCCACTTCCACCAGAGGACAGTGATGCCCCTCCCCCCCAAAATGGACCATAAAATATTGTGGACATCTTGAGAAAAATAGGAATTCCAGAACACTGTGTTCATTCAACACTTGTACATGGGTCAAGAGTCAGTTGTGTAAACAGAAAAATATATATTTTTAAAAATGTGGTTATATGATACGTGATTCTTTGAAAGATGTTTATAATGTTGATCTCCATTTTCAGGGCACTCAGAGTTTGATCTGAATTTTAATATTTTGTTTACTCAGGATATTTTAGATTTTGTTTGTTATAACAAAAAAATTCCTAAACAGAACTTTTATTAAGCATGATTATATTGAATCAAAGCAGTAGATGCTTCGTTCATTTTAATTCTTCCAGCTTCTGCCTCATTATTTTTAGTTCAGTTTGGTTAAAGAGAGAACTTAATTTCTTTATTGATGAGGTTGTTAAAATTACCTTTCTGAACATAAAAATCTCATTTCTTTTACTTAATCTGATCCTCTTCTTTTTTTTTTGTTGATATTTTAAAATGCCTCAGTGTAAACAAAAGCAAAATTGCTATCAATAGCCACAGAGCGAAGGGAGCAGCATTGTTTGATGACAGGTATTCTGTACTGTTCAGGGGTCCCCTTGAACTCATAATCGAACCCTGCTCTTCATAAGCTCTGTCTGGACAATATGTCACTTATCTCTATCTGCCTACAGTAACAAAAGTAGAGTCAGGAATGTGAGAAGGATATGGAATAACAACACCTCCACTCATAACTGCCTCCTTTCCTGTGGTACCCTGCTGCCATTAGGGGACATTTTGATCAAAGATTCTATAGAAAATCCAGATCAAAAGTAGAAAACTAGGGAACAAATGTCAAATTCTCAAGAACCCTAGACTTTTCTGGGGTTATAGAGGGAAGAGGAAATCCTGAGACTATACCTGATATAATCTTTAAGCCTTAAGCCCAAAATACTCCCTGATGTGTTTTAAAACTGACCAACCGTTTAACTGAGCTAGTGAAAAAGGTCTGTCTGGGGTATTAGCCTCTTTATTGTAAATAAAAGTTTCCATTGTGAATGAGGTGGTTTACAGAGCAACCAATCAATCCACATACATGAAACAATTAATGTACATTTTGTTCATCGCATTCATTTACAGTCCCCTAAATGTAGTATCACTTGACCCACTTATTCCTTATGCTTCTATTTCTAGTCCTTCTTTCCTGCCTTTCTGAGTGCTGCCCTTGGGTAAGTGCTCATCTCACTTGGCTGGTTAGGCTCAAGTGGGTTTACCTCACTAATGTTACTGTTTTCCTTACACACCTGCTTGTAGCTCGGTTCAGAATTGAGCAGAGGAAGGGTTCGCATCCAGATGTGAGGGGGGACTGACTGAGGGGTAGAGAGCACCTTGGGGGTTCCAGCAGTCTTTATTTGACTAGTAAACAAAGTAAAATTTAGAGAAAAAGAAAAAAGTCACCTTGTTTCTTTGAATTTCAATGTTTCAATCTAGAAAAGAAGAACTTCTATTTACATCAAGATTCCTTTTATCACAAATTTTTCTTATGTCATCGAAATGCTATAAGATGCCTTTTTGAAAGGCAGACTTTCCTTTTTGTCATGCCCCCTTTACCCTCCATCCTCCGAGTGCTACTGCTCCAGGTCTAGCGTTTCATTTGCAGAAACATCCCTCAAAGGAGTTGTAGCTCTGCTCCTTATTTCTGCCTTCTTTCTTCCTGTTCCCCCTGAAACTCATTTGATCCCTCTGGGGTCTCCGCCAAAGAAACACACAAGTTGCAGCAGACTTCATTCTGTCTAGTGGCAACCCCCTTTGGTAAAGAATAGAATCACCCCGTGAGCTTTCTCGGTTGTAATCTTTACAGGTGATTGCCAGGCCTTTCTTCTGCAATGCCTCCGTTTGGACCCAAAACACCAACCTCAGGGAGGGTGTAAAAAAAGAGGAGCTGATACCCAAGGGCTCAACTTAAAGCAACTCTCTAGAAAAGAATGATAGCAGCATATGTACAAATATGCCTGCTACTGCTGATGTATGGATTGTAATAAGCATCTTAAGGGCTCTCAGTAAAATGATAAAGCGACCACATCAACAAAACACCAACCTCTCAATTAGTAGTTGAGTACAAACCACTTGGTCACCCAGGAACCAGTTTGATGCCTACCACTCTACCCAAGGGATTCTGTCTAGGTAACCACTTTGATTAAACTAGTTTAAGGCATCATGTTACATATTTCCTTCATTGACGCAAACCTGCCTTCAGAGAGGGGAACCTGGGGGTAGGGATTCTCTTCCCAACCACTTAGTCAAGATTTGGGGACCTGAGCTGGCCAGGCAGTGCATGAACTCTGTTACAGGATCATCCTGATTACAGGGGTGTCAGACGGGCGGTTCAGGGGCCACATGGTAATTGTTTGTGGCCCACCATGCTCTGAAATAAAATGAAAATAGAAAAAATTGTTATGAAGAAAATAGTGCTTAGGGGAGATCAGGGCAATATTGTTCACAAATTCCCTCGTTATCTCTTTAACTACTGAAGATGAGTAAAACCACAAAATGGGAGTTGTTCATTTTAATGAGTTTGACACCCATGCACTATGTTGTGTCTGTGGATGCCATCGTACCTTACAAATGGACACAAATGGATAAAACTTCACCTGACTAGCTGGGAGACTGCAGGTTTAAGTTCCCTCGAGGGACGTCAAAAGAAAGGCCCAAAGGGAGCAGATATCAAGCATCAAAGAACAAGAATCACATCACTACGAATGAGGGGGAGAGGAGTGTGGGGGCCCAAGGCCCATTTGTGGGTAATTGGACACCCTTTTACAGAGTAGTTGTGGGGAGGAGGCAGGCCAGTCAAGGTGCAGTGAGGTGGCGATGAAGCATATAACTTTCCTCTAGTTCCTGAAGGCGTCCTCTCCCCCAGCTAACATGGTCCCAATTCTACCTTACAAATCCAGCTGGACTAGAGGAGGTACACTGGTAGAGATAGGAAATGGAAATACGGGGAACCCAGGACAGATGAACCCCTTCGGGCCAGTAGTAAGAGTGGAGCTACTAGATGAGTAGAGGGAAGGTGGGGTAGAGAGGGGGAGCCAACCACAAGGATCTACACATGACCTCCTATCTGGAGGACAGACATTGGAGGAGTGGGCAAGGGGAGACATCAGGCAGTGTAAGTTATGACAAAACAATAATAATTTATAAAGTCTTGAGGATTGGTAGGGGTGGGATCAAGGATGGAGGGGAAAAGATGAAAAGCTGATATCAAGGGCTCAAGTGGAAAAGCAGATGTTTGGAGCATGATGACGGCAGCAGGCATGCAAAGATGCGTGGCACAATATATGTATTTATGTACTGTGAAAAATGATGTATGAGCCCCCACTAAAATGATTTTTTTTTTAAAAAAAGGAAGACCTGGTCATCTGCTTTCAAAAAATTAGCCACTGTCCTCCACCCTGAGCACAGGTCTACTCTTAAACACACAGGGCTGTTCAGAGGAGTGAGAATGGGACCGCAGGGCAACTGGTTATTACCTAAGTAAAGTTGATCCCAGGAGGTGGGTGGGAGGGAGGCTGGGATATGGGGATGGCACTCTCATTTTCAACCCTGCCCAAGTAGCCTCCCTGGGAAATGGCCTGTGTAAAGTGCCTGGTGTGGTGCTTGCCAAAGAGTAGGCAATCAGTGTCTGTAGTTGTTTTTTTTTTAAAACCATCTTTTTCTCAGTCATGCCCTGCTTTCAATGTGCAGTGATAAAGGCTTAATCTACGGAGGTTATTCCCATCTTTTTTGCTCCTCACGGCGAATGAGATTTGCTCCCTGGCCTTACCTGTAACAGACACACAGGTCCTCTGAAGTACGGCCTTTCTGCCGCCATAGCACCGCTGTTCTTCCTCAAGGCCAGCCTCTTGTAGGTCTAGGGAATTAAGAGAGCCCGGTCTTCTCCCTTCAGGCCAAGCATAGGCACAGTGAGAAATAGGCAATGGAGCTTTAACCTGATTAGTACACAGAGATTCCAATCGCAGCAATGTGGGATTTTTAAATACAGTAGGTGCTTCTGCCACCGTGCAAGCAGTGAGGAGGGAATCTAATTATTCTGAACAGCTTGTGCTCTGCTGGGCACCGCCCTGCCGGTGCGCGTATTAATTAGAAAACGGCCTATGCTGTCAGCAGGCCCCTTTGTTGGTTTGCTTCAGTGATGAGAGACCAACCTCGATCGACCTTCTCGAATTTAAGGAGGGGTTGGAAGGTGCTTGACCGTCTAAGCCTTGGCTTCCTCCTATGCCTCCCTCCACCTCACTTCTCAGAATGTATCCTTCTGTCTTGCCGGTTACAGATCCCGGTGACGCTCTCGGCCCGTTGTGGGCCGCGCTTCGCATTTGACTGGGTATTGTCACATTTGACTGCATAGTGCTTGGTAATGTCAGAGGACTTTTTGCTTGTGTGTTTAATGAAAAACAGTCTTCCTCTTATCGTCACCGTTATTATTATCTCCTAATGGTTTTAGCGGACCCCTGGTGGTGTCACGGTTACAGGTCAGGCTTCTAATCTGAGCGGTTGGCGGTTGTGAACGTTGGGAGAAAGACTGGAGTGTCTGTTCCTGGGAACAGGGACAGCTTCAGAGACACCCAGGGGGTCTCTGTGACCCAGCGTGGACTCAATGTGAGCGGAGAGAATGGCTTTCAAAGGAACCCTGGTGGCATAGCGGCTACAGGTTGTGCTGCTGACGGCAAGGTAAGCAGTTCAAGACCCCCAGAGGCTCCTAAAGAGAAACAGGAGGCTTTCTACACCCCTAAAGAGTCGCCGTCTCTGGGACCCACAAGAGCGGTCCTGCTCTGCCCTGCAGGGTGGCTGTGAATCGGCCTCGACCCCCTGGCAGTGGGTTTTGGTGGTTTGGCTGGTAAATGTTGGGTTACTCATCCCCAGCTTGGTGGTTCAAGCCCATCAGTTGCTCCCATAAAGATGTGCATTCTGGGGGAGTCCTGTAGAGTAATGCTGGATTAGACTTGAGGGGATGGAAGTGGGTTTGGGGAATGGTTTTAAAGATCCCAAATTCCGGCAGCACTGCTCTCTCTCTGTGTGAGGGGACATACAGGCGGAGGCCTTTTGGCGCAGTCTCTCAGGCTGTGTCCCATGGCCAGAGGCAGCAGGTGGGGAGGGCCCAGTCTGCTGCTGCTGCTCACGCAGTGGAACCGAGTCCAGGGCTGGTGGGCACTCTACTCCCGCTGCTGACCTCACTCCATGGGCAGATCGAATAGCGGCCAGAGTGGTCTCAGCGGTGGGGACGCTGGCAACAGGCTCCCGTAAGGTTTTAATGTGTTTGCCCAGTGACCACATCACATGGTATCTTATTTCACCGACTATGCTGTGGGCATTAAGTGACACATGTGCATGCCGGTGTTTGGATTTCTCAGCCACTTCATCTTCTTCTCTTCTCCTTCCTTTCCCACCTGGTTCTTTTTCTCACAGCTTCTTTTTCCCAAAGGGGGGAAAAGAAAGCACACAAAAACAAAGCTCATAGGTATCACGTCTGTTCCAATTTCTGGTGCCCCTCTCAGACAGGGCAGGACTGCCCGTGGGTTTCCAGGACTCTACTTCTTTATGGAGAAGAAGCCGCATTTATCTCCCACTGCTTCCTTCCGTGCTTTCCCTGCCTTTGTCACAAGGCACCCTCCGAACAAGGACCCCCTCAGCCATTGTGCCTTCCTGCTCCTGAGGCCCGGGTGCTGTGTTTCAAGGAAACCATCTATGTTGAAGGTTCTTGCCTCAATGATAGAAGGGGGGGGGGGGTTCCCTTTGGTTAAAAAAAAGAAAGTTGGCACTGAGTGGGGAAGAAGAATGGTTTATGTGTACCAGGGACTCTTTCTCAAATTCCTTGAGGTTAAGTCTGCATTGCCCGTTATTTGCATCACTGCGGTCAAGTCCCGAGGATGTTCTTTCTCTCTGGGCCTATTATACTCCTGCAGCTGGAGTCCTTGGGACTTCACGTCACGGTTTGCTGGACATTTGTTCAAAAGCAACGTCACAGTGTGAGGTAACATAGGTAGCCCTTTCATTGTGATTTTTGTCTTTGGAAGTGTTACATGCTGATACACATCCCTGTTCTCCCTTTGGGGGGTGGTTTATTATCCACCTAGATTGAGTTGATTCCCACTCATGGAGAGCCAATCCATGTCAGAGTAGAAACTGTGTTTCATAAGGTTTTTGGAATTAGATCTCCAGGTCTTTCTTCAGAGACACTGGAAGACTAAAACTGCCAACCTTCTATTAGCAGCCAAGGCTGTGTGCGGTTTGCCCTGCCCAGACATTCTTGTATTTTCCCTTATTTCCCTCTGTATTTTCCCTTACTGGCAGAGGGCTTAAGCTTGAGCTTTGGAGTCAATTTAAAAAAAATAAAATTCTCACCTGTATTCTTTAACAGCAGCAAGATATTGGGCAGTCCCTTTAACGAGGCTAGACCTTGCTTTCCTCATCTGTATTAGATGGGATCTTATATTGTCCCCAATTAGCTGGGAGCAGTAGGTAATCTCTACTGAGCACTTACTGTGTGTCAGCTTTGACATCAAGCAGTTCCTATGATCAGTGTGGAGACTGTCTCATTTAAGGCCCATGATATCAGTGCGGTTCGGATGGTGAGGATGACTTGCTATTTTTCAGCGAAGGTGGAAAGTGAAGGCTTTACAAAGCTCCCGTTACTTTGTGATGATCACCCAGGTGGGACATAGGTGAGTTAGAAGTTAACACTGGGTCATTGGACTGCAAAGTCCGTGTTTCTAACTTCCACGTTGTTAAGAATTTGTGAAGTATTGTTTCCTTGCCTTCTTGTCCAAGACTGTGGTTTCCTTGGTAAGAAACTTTGGTGAGATATAGCACAGATCGAGTAAGTAACTGTACTTTGATCAATAATCAAAACAAAAGGGGAGCAGGAGGACTACACTTTAGAAATTCCATCTTTAATTCAAAGAATGTCAGATATCTTCTTCATCTGCCTCCATATAGCAAGCTTTTAAACATGACTTGTTTCTGAATTACTGAAGGCCTCTGTGTGGCACAAAATGTTTGTGTTTGACTGCTAGCCTATGGATGGCGGTTTGAACCGACTGAATGGCATGGTGGAAGAAAGTCCTGGTGATTTGCTTCCATAAAGATCACAGCAAGAAAACCCTTTGAGGAAGTTCTACTCATTAGCACATTTTGTTGCTTAGAATTAGAAATGACTTGATGTCAATAGACTTAGGTTTGTTGGTTTCATAATCGAAGTACTTCTACCCATCTATTGAATTTGATACCCCCTCCAAAAAAAAATCAATGTCAGTAATATTAGCCAAGGCTGCTATTTAGTGTGTAGTTACTAGCTAAGCCCATCCCCTACATTATAAGTCTCATTTGACAAATAAGCAAAGTATAGGCATTGCTATCATTGCCTTCATTTGCTACAGATGAACCAGAAGCCCAGGAAGTCAATGAACTTTTGAAGATTACGTTGTAGCTGTAGTGGCAAAAAGCTCATCTTGAAGACTTATCAGGTTGCACAGCTAATAAAATAGAGGAGAATGTAGAGAGTCCAGGCCATTTGCTTAAGGGTATTGCTTTCTTAGTCCACTCTAAAACAAACCAGCAAAAACAAGCTTGACTAAAAGCCCCAATAGCAAACTCGACCCTACTCACAGTCATGAAGACAGCATGGACTGGCAACTCTTTGTCTTCTTACACCCGAGGTGGCCATGAGCTGGAACTGAGGCAAGGATGAAGCACAAAGAACTGGCCCCGGATGGTCACTCCAGTTCAATGTATAAAAACACAAGAAGCTGTGTACAGATTAAAGAGTTGTGAGTTGAAAAGCGATTCATGTTTTATTGGATTAGTTGATTGATGTGTCTATTTTGAAAACCTAGTTCAAGGTTCCGAGCATTTCATAAAGGCACTTGTGTTAACTAAAAAATATTTTGTAATCTTTCCGTTCCAAGGACATTGTTTTTTCCCTAACAGAAAATTATATATGTATAATTTTTAGGAGTCACACATGCATACGTACTCAGCCACACATCTGATGTGCCAGTCATTTACTGTGTTAGTCTGGGTAGACTAGAGAAACAAATTCATAGGCATGCATATGGATATAAGGGAAAGGTTTACACACATGAGGAATGCAACATTGAGAAAGCATCCCAACCCAGTCCAGTCCAACGTCATAAGTTTGATATTAGCCCATATGTCTAATACCAGTCTATAAAGTCTCTGTCCAACTCACGAAGTCACAGGCCAGTGGGTGCAGGGTCCCAGCTCTGGCAGGGGATCCCTCGTGGTTCCTCGTTTTCAAGGCTCAGGGTTCAGCAGCAGTATCCATTGGTGATAGAAACATCTCAGCGCTGGCAGGGGTTTCTCTGGCTTTTCTGGCTTCAGAGGGTTCCATCAGGGTAAGGCTCTTCCGGTTCCTTGGACGCTGCCATCTTGTCTTATCAGTAGTTCGTCTCTCCAAGTCTCTCTTCTCCAACTGGGAAACACCGTGAGACTTCCCAGAATTCTCAGAGAAAGCCATGCCCACACAGAAACCTCATTGACTATTTCCATGTTGACAGGCCAGACTCCACTCATAGACTCCCAATCATGAAATTGACATCAAGTACATGACCGCCACATTTACTAAGTCAATTTACAATAATATAGCTTTTTTTCTAGAGATGGAGCCCAAGGCTTTTCTAGGTGGATTAAGATTCAACTGACCTTTGCTATATGGACGTGCCACAACAGTGGAACCAAACCCCAACATACCAATGATCACAAAGGTGGCAAAGACAATATTCATTCTGTCCTGCTTTAGGTGACCCTGCCTCAGAGACACCCAATGACAACCTACTTCCTGTCCTGCTTTTAAAAAGCAGATGGTCTTTTAAAAATCATATCTGACAGGCTTGAAAACTCTTACATTTCTTGGCATTCTCAGACAAAGTCTCTCATCTATCAGGTACTTTAAATCATGAAGTGAAATGGTGAAGAAGGTTGATTTCTTTTTCTTGTTACCATATTTTCGCATAGTTTACACATTTCATACTTCCACAATTCAACATTTATGTACATTGTAGAGAAGATTCTATATTTCTGAGTCTTCAGTAACGTGGAGGCACAACGACTATCTCCAAATGTTTTATACTTTCCTTTAAAAAAGTCAGCAATCGGCTGAGCCCTGGTGGCGTAGGGGTTGTGCACCGGACTGCGGCCCACTGGGATGGAAGTTCGATTCCAGCTCTACGGAGCAAAGGCTGGACCTCCTACTCCCACCACCTGAGGACAGTGATGCCAAAAAAAAAAAAGTCAATTTTCCAAATGTCTTGTTTATGAAAGTTATTAGTTATGTAAAATGGGCCATTATGGGTAGTGCTATGAAACTATATCAATTTAAAAGAAGAGGGCGGGTTATGAGCCAGGGTCAGCTAATTCAATTACGATATGCTCCTGTCATTAATAAGGACTCTGACTTCAGAAAAGGGGGAAGAAAGACCAAAGCTGATTCTTGAAATTTGTTGATAGGAACAGCATCTTACTTTGTTCATTCTGATGTAGTTGGAAGAATGCAATAGCAGTTCTCCATTATGTATTTGAAATAAGGAAGTCTTTATTACTTTCTTCGAGCATGTAATTAATCAATTTCAGCTACAGTATATTAGATGTGATGGTGTCATGGAGTTTCATTAAAAATGTAGTTTAATAATAATGGGTCAATCAAACTGGCATTATTGCAAACATAAAAATGAGCTTCAATTTCTAAAAATATATCACTTCTTCGGTGATGGCCTGATGAGACATGAATTGAGCAGGGCCTGGAGAGCATTTTAAGGCTGCTTCTCATTCAGAATGTTGCTGGTGATGAGGGGGAGTTATTTCAGTCCACAAGGACAGGGCAACAGCAGCATCTCAAGTCTCCTGGAACCCTCCTGGGCAGGGATGTATCCATTAACGGTTGTCAGCTTTCCAGGGAGGCCCTCGATCCGGGTAAGAAGAGCCTTGGCTGGGCTGCTGTAAGTACCAAATAAGTGAAATTGAGAACAGAAAAGAAAATCTCTAGCTTTTCATCCAATGTACGTTATAACACTGGAGAGAGCTGTTAAGATCAGTTTGTTAGCCATGCTACTGTGTGAGGAGGAACGTGCCGGACTGTGTGTTAGTCTGGGTAGACTAGAGAAACAAATTCATAGATACGCATATGGATATAAGGGAAACGTTTATATACAAGAGGAACGGAACATTGAGAAAGCACCCCAATCCAGTCCAGTCCAAGGTCACAAGTTAGCTCATATGTCTGACACCAGCCCATCAAGTCCCCTTCTGATTCACAAAGTCATAGGCCAGTGGGTGCAGAGTCTTGTGTGTCTGGTGGCAGTAGAAGCAGCAGAAGCAGCAGAAGCATCTCAGCACTGGCAGGGGTCTCCATGTGACTTCTCCAGCTTCAGAGGTCTGGTTCTATCAGGGTAACGCTCTATGGCTTCTCCTCCAGCCCCTCCAGTTCCTCGGACGCTGCCATATTGTCATGTCATTCGAGGGTCTCCCAACAACTAGGGGAATGGTCTCTCATCTCCACGAGGGAAATACTGTGAGATTTCTCAGAAATCACAGGAGAAAGCCTTGCCCACACAGAGGCCTCACTGGCTACTCATTGGCTATCTCCAGATTGACAAGCTAGACTCCACCCCTAGACTCCCAAACATAAATTGGCACGAGTACATGACTGCCACAGATTGGAAAGTGGCAATGCTGGAAAAGTTTCCTTTTCTGCCCTCTATCCGATGCTTAGCTCTTGTCCCAGTGCTCTCCTGTGGGGTTATGGAGTGGAGCCCTCCTCTAGACATGTAGATAAGTGAGGTGGACTTGTTCCTACTGTTGTTATTGTTGTTGTTGTTTTCAAACTTCAGCTATTTTGTACATTTTTCTATGTGTTTGTGTGCATGATATTTACAAGGGCACATTTTATGCAGAAAAATGTGCTAACCCAGCAAGGAGACTGTTTAAACTTTATGAATGAAAATAATTACTTTCAAGTCTTTTAGGAGGATATATTTCATGCAGTAATAGATGACATAAATAGTTCCAATCCTTTTAGCAGGGCCCCAATACCCTCTAATAAAAAAGGCTTTTAATTTAATTGGAAGATGTTTATGTTGAATGCAGTGTGACTACTTCCTAAAAAGGATGCTGTAACTTATTTTAGGAAATTGTAGTAGTTGTGGCAACTATCACAGATGATATAGTGGTTCTATTCATGGTCTTCTGTATGAATAGGTTAAGAAAGGCTCTTTGGTTAAGCAGTGCCTGCATTGCTCTTGCACAGAACTTTCTATGCAAATGCTCAGTTAATCCCATGCCAAAGAGACTAAAACATTACAAGTGTGATCGTTAAGTTCCTCTTTTCATTTTATCTTTACTTTCAATATTCTTCATGATCTTCTAGCCAGTTTGGATTGTGGATCTTCAGAAAAGAATATTGCACTATCAAGGATTCACAAGAATGGGTTTCCCTGATTGTTCTCTGTCACGTAGGCATAAAGGTGTTGACTGACAATTGAGTACTCTTAGTTTCAGTATGAGAAACAAAGATAGAGAGCCATCTCTTTCTTACTAAAGAAAAGATGAAAAAATAATGCAATTGCACTTAGGTTTGAGGATACCGTTGGTGGCTATGTCTTTCAAACATTTCTTTTGTTAAAATACAATAGTATTTTGTCTTTAAAAAAGCCTTTAGATTAACAAAAAAAACCTCTATATTGTGAATTAGGTCTTTGCAGAGCATATCATCAGTTTTACATTCAATACTTCATACACATTTTGGCTGTAGTCTTGGGGTTCCCACCTGTTTGTATCCCACTGATAAGCCAGATATCTTTTGTCAATTTGAATTTTGTTTTATATTTTTCTCTCAGTCTACTCAGGGCCTTCTAATATCATTTCAGAATTAATCGTGATAATTGGATATCATCTAGTTCTTCCACTCTCCGTTTTCTGGAGACTGATGTTTGTGTTCATTGGGCAGGTTATTTCTTTGTGTGTGTGTGTGTGTGTGTGTTGACATCACTGCCCTCTGGTGAGAGTAGGAGGCCCAGCCTTGCTCCTAGAAAGCTGCTGCTGGATTTGAACCGCCAACCTAGTGGGCTATAGTCCCGCACTCAACCACTACACCACCAGGGCTCAGCTCGCAACGGGTTATTTCTATATGTATTTTTATTTCATCACTCTTTTATCCTGTGGACTGGAAGAAATCAGTGTTTGTATCTTACCTGGCTGCTTAAGAGCTTTTAAGACCCCACTACTCAGTAAAGTAGGATGTGGAACATTGTCTTGATGAACTACATTATGTAGATTGGCCTTGATATCCCTAAATCTGTGGTCCCGATCGCTTAGACCCAGCAACTTATTTCCTCAAGGTGCTAATGTTATATTTAAGAAGCTTTTATAACTTTATCCCCTGTATGTATCACCACAGTCATGGATATGCTGGTCGCGATCACATATATACAGGTATTCTCTATCAAGCCTGTATATAGCCACAGGTATATTCCCACTCTCCTTTTCTCACCTATGTATCCTGCACATTTACCAAGCATCTCATAGACCAACAGTATTGAAGGCTTTGGTATATATTGCCTCTGTTGCAAATTTCCCAATGTCTTCGCCTTCCTCTATCATCTTTTGCCAAATGGTCCATTGTTGATACTGCTGTCTCCTTCACCCGGTCAACACCAACCCATGACCTTCCCTCCCTCCCATTTCCTCTCACTCCTAGAAACTATCCACATATGTTTCTCTTTGTGTGAAAACTATTTATTGAGTTTTAATATTATAGTCTCTTACAACATGTGTTCTTTTGCGATTGACTCCTTTCATGCAGGGTCATTTCCTCAGGTCCGTCCGTGTTGTGCGATGCTTCACAGATTCATTGTTTTTCTGTAATGTCACATAGTTTCCCATTGAATGTGTGTACCAACATTTATTTCTCCATTCTTCTACTGTTAGGTATTTAGGTTGTTTCGATCTTTCTGCTGCTGCGTACGGTGTGGTGATGAGAATGGGTATGCATAACTGGTCACGTCCTCATGCTTATTTCTCTGGAAAGTGTGCCAAATAGAGGAATTACTGAGTCTTACGGCATTTCAATCCCAAATTTTGGAGCAAGCATTGCACTCCTTTCCGCAGTGATTGCACTATTTTATAATCCCATCAACAGTGTATGAGGGTTCCAGCCTCTCCATGCCCTTGCTAACATTTGTTCTATTTTTTTCTTTTCTTTCAAAACTGGGCTACTAATGCTGAAATAAGGGGATATCGTATTATTGTCTTTATTTGTATCTCTCCAGTGGCTAATAATTATTGAGCATTTCTGTATATATTTGTTGGCCTCTTGGATATTGCTGCAGTTGCTTCTCCTTCTTGTTCTCCTAACCATATTTGAATATGACATTTATTTGGATGTTTAAATTTTTAAATTGGGATTTTTTGGGGGGAGGGGCATCACTGCTCTCCTGTGGTGGGAGTAGGAGGCTCAGCCCCACTGCTGGAATTGAACCTCCGTCCCAGTGGGCCGCAGTCCCACGCACAACCACTACACCACCAGGGCTCAGCCCTTAAATTTGGATTTTTAAAAATAGCTTTAGTGACACATAATTCATGTACCCCATACTTCTATGGTCCAAATACATTAAAAGAGTTGTACAATCATCACCATAATAAATTTTAGAAAATTTTCTTCATTTTTGTACTTATTATTTTGAATTTCCATTCATCCTCAGCCTCTCCTGCC
The DNA here is from genome assembly GCA_004026705.1 of Nesogale talazaci. Classification (NCBI taxonomy): domain Eukaryota; kingdom Metazoa; phylum Chordata; class Mammalia; order Afrosoricida; family Tenrecidae; genus Nesogale; species Nesogale talazaci. The sequence goes on along the minus strand of PVJH01029657.1, from coordinate 4,522 downwards.
ATAACTCTTGGAACTACCTGTTTAATTACTGTCTCTGTAGATTGAACTATCCTGGATTTCATATAAAGAAGTTCATACAAATAGCACCAACAATATAAAACCCAGGAAATATTAATTCCAGTGAAAGCAGAAGATCAAAATTAGAACAAATTAAAATGGGGGCTAAAGGGAAAACAAATAAGGACTTAAAATTTAACCAAAGGATATTTGCAGTAATCCACTTTGATCACACTCCTCCTGAGAACAAGACTACTCATACCCTGATCAATTGTGGTGCTCAACCTGTGGGTCACAACCCCTTTGGTGGTTGAACAGCCCTTTCACAAGGGTTGCCTGATTCATAGCAGTAGAGAAATTACAGTTCTGAAGTAGCAATGAAAATAATTTTATGGTTGTGGGTCATCACAACATGAGGAGCTGCATTAAAGGGTCATGGCATTAGGAAGGTTGAGAACCACTGGTCTGAGGGCATTCAGTGGAGATTTAAACCATTTTAGGGCTCAGAAAATGTACTCTCTCTTCTCCAGCTTTATGCATCAGATGCTGCAATTTTAACTGTAATACAAGTTCCTTCTCTGATCTTGGATTTTACGATTTACAATTCTTGGATCAAAAGGACGGATGTGTTCTTTTATGGTTAGTTGTTTTCAACATGACTTTAAGACCCCAGACACTATTTTTAAAAATAATTTTTATTGGGGGCTCATACATCACTTACCACAATCTGTACACACATATGTTGTCATCATCATTTTCTTTTAAAAAATCATTTTATTGGGGGCTCATGCAGTCTTATCATAATCCATTGTGTAAAGCATATATGTACATTTGTTGCCATCATCATTTAAAAAAACATTTTCTTTCTATTTGAGCCATTGATATCAGCTCATTTCCCCCTTTCCTTCCCCCTCCCTTCATGAACCCTTGATAATTTATAATTTTTTTTCATGTCTTACACTAACTGCTGTCTCTCTTCACCAACTTTTCTGTTGTCCGCCTCCCTGGGAGAGGGTTTTATGTCAATCGTTGTGTTCGGTTTCCCCTTCCTTCCCCCCTCTCCCCTTATCCACCATATTCTCATGATTGCTTCTGAGGGGTTTATCTGTCCTGGATTCCTGGTGTTTCCAGCTCTTATCTGTACCAGTGTATATAATCTGGTCTATCTGGATTTCTAAAGTAAAAGTGGAGACAGATGCTATTGTTTCTGGTAACTGGGCACTATCTGATTTCTTTCACTACACTATTTTAAAACTTTATTATAGCATTTTATTATAATTATACCTTTAGTGATCATATCATGTTGGCAAGAATTGATCAGGGCCATAATATAAGAACTAATTGTTCTTGGATTAGTGCTTAGGATTAAGAGTGCACTCAAAATTGCTTATCTTATTTAGGAAAGTATTTGTTCACTTTTGGCCCATTTAAAATGGATTATTTGTCTTTTGTGGGAGGTGTTAAAGTTTTCTATAAACTTTAGACAGTATTCCTTTGTAAGATATGTCATTGGTAAAAATGTTGAGCTAAGTGTGAGTTTGATTTTTCATTTATTTCTCTTCTAATTTTTATTCGTTTCTTTTCTTCTGGTGACTGAATGTGCAAATCCAGGTAAACTAGAGAAACAAAATTCAGAAACACACATATCCATCTAAGAGAGAGGTTTATATATGAGGAATGGAACATTGAGAAAGCATCCCAACCCAGTCCAGTCCAAGTCCATAAGTCCAATATTAGTCCATATGTTCGATACCAATCTATAAAGTCTTCTTTAGACTCACGAAGTGCCAGGACAATCATAGGCCAGTGGGTGCAGTCTTTTGTAAGCAGTGATGATAGAAACATCTCAGCGCTGGCAGGAGTCTCCCTGTGCCATACCAAGCATTTCAGCACTGGCAGGAGTCTCCACGTGGCTTCTGCAGCCCCAGAGGTCTGGTTCCATCAGGGCAAGTCCATTTGACTTCTGCTCTGGCTCCTTCAGGTTCTAGCACTCAGGGTCTATCAGCATGCTGCCATGTTGTCTTGACAGTCGAGTGTTCCAAGGGACTGAGTTTTGTGTCTTGTCAGTAGAGCACCTCCAAACGACTAAGTCGATAGATAGTCTCTCGCTTCCACGGGGGAAATATTACCAAATTTCCCAGAATTCTCAGAGAAAGCCCACACCACACAGAGGTCTCATTGGCTATCTCTAGATTGACAAGCTGGACTCCATCCCTACACTCTTAATCAAATTGGCACTAGAGTACATGACTGCCACACTGTTTTGTTTTTGTGTTTTTGGGCATCACTGCCCTCATGACTGCACTGTACACTTATCTTGTTTCTCTTTTTTTAATGGATGGAGATGCTGAATAAAGGTGTTGATTTTTGTACTTCTTTTTTTGATGTATCATTTATTGCTCTGAATTGTCCTCTGAACATTGCTTTCACTGTGTCTCATGGATTTGGTGTGTTATATTTTCATTCTTGTTTGTTTACAAGGAGTTTTTTATCTGAGAAGATGTTTTGTGATACTATGATATTTTGACATTTATTGAGACTTGCTTTGTGGCTTAATCTAAATATTGCATCTCTGTTGAACAAGAATGCTTATTATGATGTTGGGTGGAGTATTATGTAAATGCCTATGAGGTTGTTGATTGTGTTGTTTAGTTCTTCTGTTTCTTTTTTTTTTTTTTTTTTTTTTAGTTCTTCTGTTTCTATGTTGTTTCTTTCTCATATTATTCAGTGAAAGGGGTGTATTAAAGTGTCCTATTATTCCTACTTTAGAGTTGTGTATTTCTGTCTTCGATTCTCTAATAGTGTCATTAATGTATTTTGAAATTCTTTAGGTGCTTAGATATTTATTATGCTAATGTCTTCTTGTTCAAGTGAACCATTAATCATTATATTTCATTAATTATGATTATGCATCAAAACAAGGGAGAATTGAATTAATGGAAAGCTGAATAAGTGATCTTGAAGACAAATCTCGCAATACTAATCTGCTAGAGAAAAAAATCAAAAATAAAATTTTATATAAAGTTGTAATGTGGTGAAGAGGAAAATATAAGAGCTGAAATTGTGAACACCTAATTTGGAGGACAGTGGGAATCCAAAACCCCTCTGCAGTGGATCTAGTGAGACCAAGCTACTGGCAGATTCATTTTAGGCAAAGGCAAGCGTCCCAAACACCTTTACTATCAGGCAGATGCTATTGTAACCTTGATTTTTTTAAATCAAAATCAATACCAGGCTAGTTATTCTACTTATAGATCTGACCTGAATTAGTACTGGGTATGAGTATCTCTTAATTGTCCCACGGCAGAAATTTCTTCCTTGACTTTTTGAATGTTGGTGAGGATCTTCTCCCTCTTACGCATCATTTGTATGTTTGCTTTCATACTATTATGATCTTATCCTTACCACCTTTGTGTGATTTTCCTTTCATTGTTTTCTGTTGGGTTTCCCAGTTGTGAAGCACAGGAGGAATGGAAGTACAACAATAACAATGGATACAAGGTGTTGTAGGGAATGCAGGGATGGGGGGTGGGCAGTAGGGAGGGAAAGGGGATTTGGAGAGTGAACAATGAAGGGGTCATGGGGAGAACACTAGAGCCAAACATGATTACACAACTCTGTTTAAAGATGATATAACCATGGGGTTGTGCTGGGGGGGAGGCTCTAAGGTAGAAGCGGTAGTGGCTGCACAACTCTCCTTGATGTGCTTGACAATTGAACTGTTCCATTGTATGAAATATGAATGCTATGCCAATAAAAATGTTGGAAAAATATTTTAAAAAATCAAAGAAAGACTTGGAGTTATGTGATTCAGGTTATTCAAGAAGAATAACTTACATGTGATTAAAATTCCAGAACCGACAAAACAAAAATCACATAAAAAATGATCACAGTGTTATTAGGAAAAAATTCAAATAGCTTCAGGAATAAGAAGCTAAGCATTCCTGAATCTGACTCCAAAGGAAAATTACCACAACATATCATACTTAAACTTTCGAAAACCAAACTAAAGAAAGGATGCTTAGAGCAGGTCAAGAAAAAAAATAAAGTTACATACAAATTGAAACTGTTAAGACTACACTCTAATTTATCGGCAGAAGAAATACAATATATATAATATATATAAACCTCAGAAAGAAAAAAAATGACAACAGAGAATTATATATGCAGCAGAATTATTCTTGAAACACCATTAAATTAGGATAGTTGTGTATAAATAGAAATTAAAAGAATTTGTGAAGACAAGATCAACTGTACAAGAAATAAAAAGGGCAGTTCTTTGGATAGAAAGCTACTCTTCTCAGAACAGTAGACAACAACCTGGATTCAGGCTACATGATAACACCTCCCCAAAGTCAACTCAGTATAGAAGTATCCAAAGTAAAACAGCACTACAAGACTGAAAATAGAGCACCAGAGGGACCAGCTTAAAACAAAGTCAATTATAAGTAGAGAAAATAGTGTTCTTTCCTGTTTTTAAATCTTGCAGTATCATCCCTTGTTCTGTTCACTCGGCTGTCTCAGG
>PVJH01029656.1:0-25771 GCA_004026705.1 Nesogale talazaci | reverse complement strand
TTACAAAGTGAATTCAAAGCAAGCATTTAAGAAGTCTTTTATAGATTGTTCTAATTCACTGAGTCCAAATCGAATCAGCAGCAGTGAGTTGGTTTTGTTTTTCTTTTTTAATCCCATCTCATTTTGTAATAAATTTAATAGCTACTTCTTATCTCATAGTGTATACTAATTCTTAGCTCCCACTACCGAATACATATACGCCTAATTCAAAGATTGCCCACTGTTAATATGCAAAAATATGATGTGTCATATGCCAGGATGAATGAAATAATTCTGGACTTTCTGAAGCTTAAAATTATAGGAAGGGAAAGGAAAGTGCATTGCAGAACATTAGAATGTAACCAAACATGTTCCTTTAGTTATGCTTTTCTTTGTCTTCATTAGTTCGCCAAGTTGAAGCATCTTGATCCACTTGGTGCTTGTTAAGAATGCAGAGCTTTCTCTTTCATGTGACTGTTTGGCAAGTAGGTGCCACTGCTTGATGATGGCTGTTGACTTGGTGACAGTGCGTTTATCTTGATGTCTGGGCCCTACCAGTCCATATTCATAAAGACTCTACTACAGTCTTAGAAACCCCGTGAGACAATGAGCTGTTCTATCAGTGAGAATCGACTCAATGGCAGTAGGTAGGCGTTTTGTATGGTAGATGCTGTTAAGAGCCTGTAAACTAACGAGTCCTTAGAGCCGCGAGTCTCAACCTGTGTGTCAAACAGCCCTTTCACAGGGGACACCTAAGACTAGTGAAACATTTCTGATGATCTTAGGAAAGCTACCACTCCTCTGTCTCCAGGCGGGTCCGCCCACATGCAGATACATCCACATACCCAGTGTGAAGAACGTGACCCATACTTCACCATGCTTCAAGACAAAATTTCATTTATTAGTAATTAGAAATATTTCACAAAATATATTGGTAATTTACTGTTCTTGTGATTTATCATGATGCTTTAATTATGTTTAATTTGTAACAATGAAAATACGCCCTTGTCAGATACTTAAGATTCATAACAGTAGCAACATTGCAGTTATGAAGTAACAATGAAAATAATTTTATGATTGGGGGTCACCACAACATGGGGAATTGTATTAAAGGGTTGCAGCATTAGGAAGCTCGAGAACCACTGCCATAGAGGTATCTTACTGATAACTCTCCAGCCCAGCTGGTTAGAAAGGATCACCCACACATCCGGAGATAAAATGATGTTGAAGTCGGCATAACCAAAAGCCTGGGCTCCTGAACAACATGGTCTGTAATATAAGGTGGACCCGACGAAAACAAAAATCCCTGCTATGGAGTCAAAGCCAGTGCAACAAACTTATAGGACAGGATAGAACTCTCCCTGGAGTTTCTGAGACCATAATTCCTAGGGGAACAGAAAGCCCTGTTTTTCTCCCAGATAGGCTTGTAATTTCAAGCTGCTGACCTTGCACTCAGCACCCCAATGTATAATCAGAAGGCTAACAGGACGCCTAAGTAGATAGCAGTAAAAATAAAACACTCATTTGAATTTGGATCTGTAAATGCTAACATTTGAAATACAGTTTGGGAAGGGAAGCAGAAAAATGAAGCTTCAGAAATATTGAGAGAGGAGAAGATAATGAGTACCCAGTTGGCAGGTATCTGAGATGAAGTGTCACTGTCCTTGTCTACAGCACACTGGCCGTACTTCCTCCAAGGACTATCGCTGTCTCCTTTTAGCACTCCTTGGCATTTTCAATATTCTTGTTTGATCAGTTTCCTGCTGAAGACATTGGTAGAATTCTTCAGTTTTTCATCACTACCTCTGTTGGTTGGTGTATAAATGGAAATAGTAATATTGACTGGATTTCCTTGTATTTGGATAGGTACAGTCCCATTACAGATAGCATTATGCTTCAAGATGGACCTTGAAGTGTCCTTTTTAACAATGATATAACACCATTCCTCTAGATTATTTTTCGGACCATAATATGTACCTGACCATAAGACACACCCAGTTTTTAGAACAGGAAGACAATAAAAAAATATTCTGAACCAAATAGTGCTAGTATACTAAAATGTTCTGGGGTATCATACCTTCAGACCAGAAGAGGGGGAAAGTGGGTATTATGGTCTAAAAAATATGGTATATTTTTCCCAGAATAGTAAATTACGATTTTTTGATTCAGAATGGGAAATACCAGTCCATTTCAGATCACTATTGTTAGACTATCAATCTTATGCATTCCATTTCATTTTGGTGACTTCAATTTTCATAGATTCATACTTTGTACCTTTCCAGTCGATTACTAGTAGAATTTTGCAGCAGTTTCTTACCTTTGTACCCCATTGGCAACTGAAGATCCTGAAGGCTTCACCCCCACAGGTTTCACTCTTCATTTCACGAGGTTCACTCCACTGAGAAAACAGCCCCTCCTCACTCACACCTCTAGTGTCCTCCAGCCCGAAGGTGTCCTCTCTGGCACTCGGGCTAATGTTCCATTTCCATGTCATGCATAAAGTTTTTAGGGGCTGCTTCCTCCAAAGTGAGGAGCAAATTCCTTCTTCATTGTCTCTACTCAGTCTGGAAGTTCCACTGAAACCTGTCCACTCTGGTTGACCTAACTGGTATTTGAAAGACCAGTGACGGTAGCTTCCAGCAGCACACAACCTACCACAGGATGACAAACTGGCAGACAAGTATGGAAATATGTTAACTGCTTATGGAATCAAAGACTAAAAACTTGCTAAGTAGAGCAGTTTCAGAATTAACAGAAATTATGTATTCTGTATCTCTTAAGATACAGACCCCTGGTGTTGATTTTTCCAAATGACCTAGTTTGATTGTTTCAACATAAGTCTATGGCAAACTGCATTTTTTATATGCGAATTGTGGGATGCTGTTGAGTCAACTCGAACTCATAACAAACCCTGCCTACTTCTACACCCTCCTCACAATTGATGTGTTTGAGGCCATTCTTGTAGCCACGTTGTAAATCATCTTGTTCAGAGCTTTCCCCTCCTTTGCCGCTCCTCCACCAAACATAATGTTATTTTCCAAGTACTGATCTCTCCTGCCAGCGTGTTTTGAAGTCTCGCCATCCTTGCTTCTAGCGAACATCTGGCTGTATTTCCAACACAGGTGTGTTTGTTCTTCTGGCAGTCCAGGGTACTTTCCATATTCACCATTAGCACGATCATTCAAATGAATCGATTCTAACTTATTCAGACACCTCATTTTACGTGCACGTGAGGTGACTGGAAATACCAGGTCTTCAGTCAGGTGCACCCTGGTCCTCCAAGTAACATCCTTGCTTCAGCACTTTCAAAAGTTCTTTGGCAGCAGGTGCATCTGCTCCAATGCTTCTCCATTGCTTATGTGCAAGGCTTTCTTTGATCTCTTTTTTTTTTTTTTTTTTGGGGGGGGGGGGGGGGGGCATCACTGCTCTCCAGCAGTGGGAGTAGGAGGCCCAGCCCCACTGCTGGAATTGAACCTCCAGTCCCAGTGGGCCGCTGTCCCGCGCACAACCACTACGCCACCAGGGCCCAGCCCGATCTCTTTCTTTTTAATAAATCATTTTACTGGGGACTCCTCAGCATTCCACACATCAATTGTATCAATCACATTTGTGCATAGACTTTGTACATCATTTCCAAAACGTTTCTACTTGAGCCCTTGGTATAAGCTACTCATTTTCCTCCTCCCTCCCCCACCTTCCCATCTTGTAATAACATATTGTTATTACTATTTCATATCTTGTTGGGGGCGGGGTCATCACTGCCCTCTGGTGGTCGTAGGCGCTACCCAGTGTGGCTCTCCTGAGAGCCGCTACTGAATTTGAACGGCCAAGCCTGTGGGCTGCAGTCCCGCACTCAACCACTTAGGCCACTGGGGCTCAGCCCACTATTTCAGATCTTACGCTGTCTGCTTTCTCCCTTCAAACCACAGTTTTGTTATTCGTCCCATTTGGTGGGGGAGGGGGAGTGAATGCTGTATGTCCAACCTGGTGATGGGGTCCCACTTTCTCCACCTCCCTGATCATCCCCTTTCCTTCATGATATCTCTACTCCCACTTCTGTTCTGAGGGAGTTTATCTGTCTTGAGTACCATGTGTCAAGAGTGCTTATCTGTAACAATGTGTATTTTTCAGTCTAACCAGATTTGAAAGGCGGAACTGAATCATAGTAGTGGGGGGTGAGGAGGGGGAAGCATTCTGGAACTAGAAGAATGGTGTGTGTTTCGCTGATTCTGTACTGCACCTTGATTGAATCATCCCTTATAACCCTTCGGGGGTTGGGGGGTTGGATATCCATTTGTCTACAGACGGACTTTGGGTCTCCACTCCAAACCCCCTTGTTTACATCAATATATTTGTTTGTTTGGAATCTTTTGATACTTGATACTTGATACCGACACCTCATGATCACACAGGCTGGCGTGCCTCTCCCACGTGGTCTCATTTGCTTCCCTGCTAAACAGATGACTGCTTGTTTAACTTCAAGTCTTTAAGCTCCCAGACACTATGTCTTTTGATAGCTGGGCACCATCAGCTCTCTTCACCACATTTGTTTATGAACCCATTTGTCTTCAGCAATCATGTCAGGAAGGTGAGTATCAGAATTGATGGCAAAGAAGATGTATAATGCCTGGTGGGGTTTAATCCAAGTGTAATGTGTTGGAGATGAATTACTGAGAACTGAATGGCAGGTGAGCATCATAGTGGGATAGGAGGAAGGTGGAAGGAAATAGAGGGTAAAAATAGGAGACAGAAGCTACTTAGTGAGGTATAGCTATAGGCATGTATCTATGTAAATATATTCATTTATAATGAACAGAACAGAGGCTAATGTACATATGTACACATGTTATGTGTTAAGATAGCAGATGGACTTTGAGCCTCTACTCAAGGCCTCCTTACTTTGTTCTAATAACCTGGCATCTTTGATTATTCTTTGATGTCTTAACTGTTGCTTCCATGAGAATTGATTGTTGATCCAAGCAAGATGAAATCCTTGACAGCGTCAGGCTTTTCACATGTTGCATGGTATTAACTTATGGCCCAGGTGTGAGGATTTTGGTTTTTGCATCTAGTTGTAATCCATACTGAAGGCTGCAGCCCTTGATCTTCAACAGCAAATACCTTAAGTCCTCATTTTCACCAAGCAAAATCGTGTCATCTGTATATAACCGATTGTTATAACACTTCCTCCATTCTTTGTGCTGCACTCTTCTTCAGATAATCTAGTTTCTCTTTTTGCTCAGTATGCAGATTGAATAGCTATGATGAGATGATATGATCTTGATGCACACGCTTGATAGTTTTACACCACGCAGTATTCCACCACTTGTTTATCAGCCATTGCTGGCATGTTGCTGTGATCCTGGAAACTGTGTCACTGGTATTTCCAAAAAGTAGTAAGGTCAACCCACGTGAACAGGTTTCAGGATTGTTTTCAGACTAAGAGCGAATTACAAAACAAGGAATTGGCAGTCTATGTCTGAGGAATTACCAATGAAAACTTTACGAATAGTAGCAGAATATTTTCAGATAAAATGCTGGAAGATGAGCCCTTCAGGTCCAAAAACCAATAAAGCAGCAAACTCACTGCCATCAAGTTGATGGCCATTATGTGATATTTATTTTAAGTTCAAGTTGATGGCCATTATGTGATATTTATTTTAAGTTCACCTATAAAACAATATTGCTTGTTTCATTCACCCGAAGTATCTCATATTATACCTCTCTATATTTTATCTCAATTATATATAGTCTGAACTATTTCTTTTAAATTTCTCTGGATACCTCATAATAAATTTTAGTATGACAAGAGAGTCACTGACTCTACGCTTACTTATTAAATCATTCTTCCCACCAAATAAAGCCAAAAGCTCCATAACTGTTGTTTTCATTATAAGAATGTACTCAAATTTCTTGTCTTTAACCTATACATTTTAGAATACAGATGTAAAAATCATTAGAAAACTAGCATCTTTATAGATCTTTATTTGTTTAACCTTTATGTTATCCATTAATTGTTTAGTATCTAAGATTTATTTTAACGAACATGAAAGCTCAGAATAGCTAGTACTGCATTGTAATATTTTTATTTTCCACCAGATGTCACTAGTGCTATGATATTTGAATTAAGCTTTTTATTACTATAATACACAAATTTTTTTAATTGAATTAAATTGAAAATTTTGAGAACATAGAGGCACTGGGGAAAGAAAACACAAAATCTGTTATTAATCACCACACTAAAATATCAAATAGGGTGCTCAGACAGCCTTGTGGGTGACAAGTTGGACTACTACATACAAAAGCAGTAGTTTGAACCCACAGCTAATACATGAGAGAAAAATAGAGGGTTTTGCTCCCATTAAGAGTTATAACCCAAAGGGCCAGTTCTACTTTGTTTTATGGGATTGCTATGAGTCCGAATTGAACTGAGTGTAAAGCACCCTCTGCTGGCACATTAGGCACTTACTCAGCAGCGCAGGACTGAGTGAAGGGCCAAGCAAGCTTGCCCAAGACGCTTTGTGCCTGGGCGTGGCTTTGAATATGGCTGAGAGGAGGCCGTTTAAACCAAAATTATCCTGCGTGTTCCTGATCTTGAATTATGATTACTTATTAGCAGTTACTTCCCTAATAAACTCCATAAACGTGAGCATTGCCTATGAAGGTTGTGTGGCTATTGCAACAAATTCTCGAACCTAGTTGAGAAGTAGAATGTTGTGTGGGTAGTAGAATGGTTGGTGTCAAAATTGGTCAAAGGGCTGACTGGAGACATGTCTAACCTCTGCTTTCAATTGAAGCGAAATGGTCCCCCCGTGAAGTTAGAGGAGGTCACATACTGTCCCCACGCCAGTGTTAGAACTGATAAGGAGTTTGGAAGAACGTCCATGAGAAGCTTGGATGGCATGATTATTGAAATTAGCTACCATTGAATTGACACTAGACTCATGAATGGCATGAAATGTCACCTGGTCCCACACCATCTACATAAGCAGTTCTCAATCTGTGGGTCACAACCCCTTTGGAAGTCGAACAACCCTTTCACAGGGATCACCCAACTCATAACAGTAGCAAAATGATAGCTATGAAATAGCGACAAAAATAATGGAATGGTTGGGGGGGAGGTCACCTCACCACAACATGAGGAACTGTATTACAGGGTTGTGGCATTAGGAAGTTTGAGAACCACTGATTACATGATGAATTACAAATTGGACCATTGTAATCCCAAGGGTTCTCCGTGATTGGTTTATAGAAGTAGACCTTGGGTCCTTTCTTGCTAGTTAATCTTAGTAGGGACAGGTTATCCCATGAGCAAGATAAGTATGGGCTTATTTGCACTTACTATCTTCTGTAAACAGTTTTATATGATTTTTTTTTGTTTTCAGAAACTGCTCACTCTAGATTAGTAAATTAGTACAAGTATCCATCTTTCCACCTATCTGTGACCAACCACCATCAAGTTGGTTCCAACTCAGCCACCCTATAGAACAGCACAACTGTGTCCTAAGGTTTGTAAGATTATAAATATTTACAGGAGCAGACAGCCATAGTTTTCTCCCAAGAAGCAGCAGGTGGATTTGAACTGTCAATCTTGTTATGAGCAGCGCCATGCTTAACCCACTATGGGAACAAATATTGTAGATTTACAAGAGGTTTTGATTTGTAGGAAGCGCTTGTGATAATTATGCTTTATGTAAACTTAACTGGATCAAAATCATCAGTGGACTAATAATCGAGGCTTACTGATTTGATGTCCCCCATTATGTAACCTAATACAGTGTAATCAAGTACATAATGGTATTTGCTGAGAATGGCTAGGCAGTTGTAAAGATTATTTTTAATTAAACTCCTTCCTTGGGTAACAGCCCTGATCCAATGAGAGGCAATTTCCTTAGGCCTATGGCCTAATTCTTTCATAAAGGGACATTGTGGGATTACAGACTTGGTTTTTTTGTTTGTTTGTTTGTTTGTTTTGCTGTGTCTGGACTGTTCATCTGGTTCCTCATCCTCCATTTCTTGGGACTTGAGTCAACAGCTGCCATATTGTCTGTTGATTCCGGGCGCCAACAGTGACCTACTGTCATCTGTCTCCCTTAAATTTGTCTACCTCTGCAGCCTCTGGTGCAGATGATGATCTTAGTTTCATCAGCCTTTGAAGCCTCATGTGTGTGTAGAAACCTCTAGCCTTACATCTTTCTCACAGACTTGGAACCAATCAAGACTTGCCTACAATCTACAACTGTGTGAGCCAAATTCTTGATATAAATCTATTGGGCTGAGCCCTGGTGGCGTAAGTGGTTGAATGCCGGGGACTGTGGCCCACGGGCTTGGTGGTTCAAATCCAGCGGCGGCTCTCAGGAGCAGCGCTGGGTAGCTCCCATGACCACCAGAAGGCAGTGATGCCAAAAAAAATCTATTTATATATCTCTAGCTATATGTCCATATCTCTCTGTCAGTAGAATATCAGTATTATTGTTTATTCAGTCTATATGTATGAGGGGACTACCCCCTCAAAAGATGAATTTTTTTCAAAGCTACATATTCAATTTAAAAAACAACAACAAACTTGTCACTTTCAAAGTACTCTCCATTACACTTAATACTGCAATTCCAGTCTTGAGAACATTTTTCAAACTCATCCATTTCGATGACTGACAGCACTTCCCTCTTTTTTTCTTCACCTCTTCTACATTGTCAACTCACTGTCTTTTTTTCAGGGGGGAGGGTGGGTGGCATCACTGCCCTCTGGTCGTCATGGGAGCTACCTATCCTTGGTCCTGGAGAGCTGCCACTGGATTTGAACCACCAAGTCCTTGGGCCGCAGTCCTGCACTCAACCATTATGCCACTGGGGCTCAACCCAAATCACTGTCTTCTCATGTTCCTCTTCATTCATGGAAACAAAAAGAAGTCGCACAGAGTGAGGTCAGGTGGGTAAGGAGCATGGGCAAGAGAAGCATGCTGCTTTTCGCCAAAAGCTGGCTATGTGAGCAAGTGCATTGTCGTAGTGGCAAAAACAGTCCCCCATTTTTCACAAATCAGGCCTTTTTGTTCCACACTGTAATGCGATTTTTTCAAAACATTTAAATAGACAGCTTGATTAGCAGTTTGACCAGGTGGAATGAACTCCAAATGCACTATGTCCCTCATATCGAAAAACAAAAACAAATGAACATCGTTTTTTTGGAGTTACTCCCTGGTATATTAAAATACCTCTGGACTGAATATGGCACTTGTTATTGTACTTATAAAATACTATGTCGTGGTTTTTGTTTTCTCTTTTGGAAAATTTTTGTAACCTATTTAATAAACTTGAATGTTTGCTTAAAAAATCCAGTTGCTTTCTAGAGTTTTTCAGCTACTCTATTTTTAAAAATCTATTTATCCTATCTGATGCTGAGGACCTTTAGTAACCTCAATGTCTACAGGAGAAAGACTGAACTTTCTATTCCCATAAAGAGACACACAGGGGCAGTCCTACTCTGTCCTACAGGCTCACCCTTATTCGGAATCATCTGCAGGGCACTTAGTGGGCACTTTAATCAGGGTTGGGTAATTTGTATTGCTTTCTATAGTACATTGAGCATAGAGCAGTACAGTATAGAGCAGATCATATCGTATTGTGCCTCTGACTACTCCTACACATTTTGCTTCATCTCCTTCATTGCAATCCCCTTAATGCAATCCCATTTCTCCAACCTCCTCCTCGTATTTTCTACCTCTGCTTCTCTCATAGCCCCTTTGAACTTTATCTCCAGGCAAATAGATTTTTATCTTAAAGGATATGAGTCCCAATTGATATGATGTATTTTTTTTAAATGCTATTACATTTTGTTGGCTTAACTTTTCATTGAGAAATTTTGAACATATGGCAATGAAAGTCATCGCTCTATGATTTTCTTTTTCAGTGATGTCTATACACATGTATCAAATTCTTATCACAAGTGGAGTTGTGAGGTCAGTGTAAATTGTCTACAGCCAGAGAAAATCCTTCTCAAACTCTGACAAGCAGGTTAAGAGGAGTGTTTTCCCACCTTTTATCTTAATGACTCTTAATTGTTGCAGTCTGTTAGCAACTGAGTTTCCAAAACAAACTGATTTTTTAAAATTGTGATGTAACAAATTTCTATCTTGTAATTTTGTAACTTCTTATGTGCACTCTCCTTACATATTCCATCTTGAGACCATTTTGACCAAGGAATGCTCAAAACAGAGAGAACTTCCTTATTCTACACCTTATTTGTATGGCCTCTATACCTTATCCAAAGAATAAATGAAATTCACAGTGGTGAATTGTAATTTTCCAAATCATAAGATTTGTTCAATAAGTAGTCCCATTTACTTAAAATCTCTGTAAAGTAAACATGGCTTAATTTGATCCTTTATTTTTCATTTCCCAATAACTATGAAATTTGATCTCAAATTATTTTGTTCAATGTGATCATGATAAAAGTATGTTACCATAATTACATAAAGGAACTTTTCCACTACATTTCAATTTTTATTCAGTATACTTGCTGAAAACAGATCTTTCCATTCTTCTTATGGCTTTGAAAGCCAAAAATACTCACTCATTAAAAAATGAAAAAAAAAATCTAGTTGTTCAAACTACCTACTCTCCATTATCCTTGACAATCCCCTTCCAATCTGGCAAAAACATTGTAGGCCTAGCAACAAGATTATTAGAAAAGACCTAAAGAGGAAAATGTCAGAGTTGACCGCTGGTTGCACAAGTCTGTTTATGTTACCATTCCATTATTTTTGTACTATTACCATCTGACCTATTTTTATACTAGAAAAACAATATAATTTTGTTTATTTTTTTACAGTCCATTTTCATCTGCATTCATCGGCACTATTTTGCTATGCAAAGTTTATTTGCACAACGGAACTTCTATCAAATAAAATCTTTATTGACATTGAATTATATCTATGCCAGAATAAGCTTTCAAGCGTATGCTAGACTCTTCAGGCTACATTTCCATGGAAGGGAAAGATCTCAGAAGTCTTTAAAAACTATCTTGATATGGGCATAGCCAATGCATGCCTACTCATGGACATTTGTCGCTTTCTTAAACAGCAGTTTCACTAACTGCAGAGGTTAATAGTTTTCAGGATTGTGTCTGAAATTCCCAAGATGTTTCTTGGTTAAAATACAAATACTGAAAGACTGTATTCACAATCACAGAAGCAAGTACAGCTCTCTGAAAAACTTTCCAGACCCCATCTGCAATTGTGAAAGGGAGATTAAAGGGAATTGCATACCTACTCTACTTCAAGCAGCAGTTCAGTGCTTTTCACCCCTTCAGCTAGGTTCCTGAACAAATATTGAAGTTATGAAGAGTGTCGGGGAACTTAAATAAAACTGTAGACTTGGAAATCAGTGATGAAATACGGGAGAAGCATAAGGCAAAGGAAATGATGAAATCTCATTCCTAAAGGAGGAGTTCTCAAAAACAAAGAACAATCCTAAAGCCTCAAAGTAGATCCATGAAGGAAGAAGAGTACAAAGAGAAGAAAAAAATACACACCACTATATCCACAATGCAGTTTTATAACTGCTGATCCCAGTGAATTCTCAAGGAGAGCCAGAAAAGAAAAACATACGGAAATGCTATTAAGAGAGAGAGAGAATCCATTATAGAGTGTCTGATTCCACTTCTGGGTACAGAGGGAGTTATGGTTCAAACTAATTCATCATATCTTCTCTATTCTTAGAAGACCCCTACACGGATATTGCTGACATTTTGCAGATGTAGATTCTGAGGTTCAGGAAGGTTAAATTATATGTATGCCCACTCAGTCTCAAAACTAAATGAATTACCATTAAATCAATGCCAACTCTTAGAGAACATCTAGGGCAGAGTCGAACTACCCCGGTGTGTTCCTGAAGTCGTAACTCTTTATAGGAGTAGAAAACCCCGTCTTTCTCTCACAGAGCAGCTGGTGATTTTGGAATCCTGGTCTTGCAGTTAGCAGCACAAGTCATAACCATTATGTCTCCAGAGCTCCACATTCAAAATCCTTCCCCAAACTGACTCCAAAGGCAATATTCTTTCTACTATTGCCATGTCTCATTGTCTCTCAATGACTAGGAGACAGGAATTTTCTTCTACTGTAGTGTGTAAAGTAGCAGCTTTAAGATGACTAGACTAGCACATGAATTATACACCAAGTTGGGAAGCGAGAGATTACCTCCATATTTGTATATGAGTTTAACTTAATGAAAAATACCCTTTTAATTCCAAGATCCCATTAAATGTAAATATTTTGTTATGTATTGCATAAACTAGTGATTTACCTTAAAGTTTTTCTCATTTTACACATACTTTTCATTGTTTTATATTTTATTAACTAAATGATGCATTTGAATTTGGGCTTTACACATAACTCAAACTTTGTGCTCTATAAGATTTAACCAGACAAGACTAGACAAAAGAAACAAAGGGGTGATGAGCTATAATGTATATAGTGTGTGGCAATTACCTCAAGTATTAAGAATGTAGGGTTGGAGATTAGTCTGTCTATCAGGTCACAGCTTGATGACCTCATTTGGAGGTACAACAGAAATAAACACCTCGCTGGAAGCAGGACATGCAGACACTCCGTGAGGCATTCCTATTGACAAAACACATGGAACTACCCTGATGGAGCCAGAGACCTGGAGCTGGAAGAGACAGACACATGAAGACCCACACCGGTGCTAAAATGAATTGCTTCCACCACCACTGGATCCACAAGACTTTCTACCCACTGATCTTTCCCCCACTGATGAACATCCCATATTCAATGTCATTGCATATGTTGCGTGAGTTTGAAGATGAATTTATACATGAGTATGGGACATATGGGCTTGTATCAGACTTATGGACTTGATCTGAACTGGGCTGGGATATTTTCTTAATACGCAATTACTCTTCATATAAAGCTCTTTTTTATAGATATGAGTGTCTATATATTTGTTTCTCTAGTCAACCCAGACAAATGCACAGTATTACCCAAATCACAAAGGTTCCTGGGTAAAAGAATGAATTAGGAAGAAATAAGGGTTGCTATTGCTCCTGCCACATTGACAAATTAAAGTGCTGAATGGTTGATCCATCCAAGTCTTCAACATTGTCTCTAGAGTGAGGAGGCAGTTCTCCCCGAGATATCATATTTCTTGCCTTCCAGTCTGAAATGCCAACATTCTGGTTGTAGTTAGGTACCCTTGAGTTAGTTTCAACTCATATCAACACTGTGTACAAGACAATGGAACAGAACCCAGTTCTGTGCCATCCTCGAAAATGTTGGGACACTGTATTAGACAATGTTCCACAAGATTAAGGTTTTCAGGGACTAGGTTTTCAGAAATGGTCCTATTGCCACTTCTTTTTTGTGTGAAACCAGTTTACATGGGTCACCTTAGTGGTATTTGAGTTATCTACGGCAAAGCTAGAATCACAGAAACAGATAAGCTGCCATCGTACTGTAAACTGGAGACAAGTGGTGGATCTTGAAGGGGAATACTGAATAGTTGAAAATCAGGAAAGATGTGTGTCAGAGTGGTATCTAATTAGCATGCTTGCTCAATTTGTATGCTGAGCAGATAATCTGAGGATCTGGGTTAAATGAAGAAGAATGAGGCATTGGTATTGGAGGAAGACTCATTAATCACCTGTGATATACACATGATACAACCCTTCCTGCTATGTAGAGAGACCTGGAAGAACTTAACTGACGAATATAAAAAACTTGGGACTTCAGTTTGTCCCTATCTGATGCATTTCTGCTGATGAATTTTTTATCCTCCTACTTTAAAAACACTTTAATTGTTTCCCACAGTCTTTTTGTAGAGTTCTGGGGTTTTCCTTTAAAAATGCTATATTCTGCAAATGGCGAGAACCAACTCTTTGTCCAATTGTAGTCCCTTGACTTATTTTTCTTTTCTAATGTTGCTGTCTGGAACTTCCAATACAATAGTAAATGGGATGGGTGATAATAGCTAGTTCCTTGGCTAGTTCCTCTTTTCATTCTTTCCCCATTGATTGTGATACTGAATTTTGACTTTCTATACATGGTCTTTATTATGTTAAGGAGTTTCCCTTCTATCTCTACCTAATTGAGGGTTTTCTTTTATTGAAATGGGTGTTGGAGTACAATTTTTTTGTAATACGGAGTTATTCTTCTTCTTATTTCTTTTGGATCTGTTGTGATGCCTCCCTTTTCCCCTCTAACACTAGATATTTATAGCTTCTCTTTTTTCCTTTGGTAAGTTTGGCAACGGTTTTTCAATTTTGTTAATTCTTTCCAAAAAAACCAACTTCTTGTTGATTATACCCATTATTTTTCAGTTTTTCAGTTGGTTTATCTGTGCTCTGATTTATGACATATTTTCTCCTGTTGTTGGAGGGTTTATGTTGTTGCCTTTGTTTTAGTTGTTGGAAGTGTGTTAAGATGCTGATTTTTGATCTCACCTACTTTCATATGTGCA
This sequence comes from Nesogale talazaci, assembly GCA_004026705.1. Classification (NCBI taxonomy): domain Eukaryota; kingdom Metazoa; phylum Chordata; class Mammalia; order Afrosoricida; family Tenrecidae; genus Nesogale; species Nesogale talazaci. The sequence goes on along the minus strand of PVJH01029656.1, from coordinate 11,320 downwards.
TTGATTGCTATAAATTGCCCATTGATAACTGCATTTGCTGTGTCCCAAAGATTCTAGTACAATGTTCTATTATTTCATTTGTTCCAAGAGATTTCTTCCCTTATTTAGTCTCTCACCCAGCTACTTTTAAGTAGTATGTTGTTCAGTGTCCATGTAGTTGTCTTTATGTTCTCTGGTTTTTCACTCGTTGATTTCCAGTTTCATAGCATTGTAATCTGAGAAAATGGATTGTAGGATCTCAGTTTGAATTTGTTGAGGCTTTGCAGCCTAATGTATGATCTATTCTAGAATATGTATTATGTGCACTGCAGAAGAATATTTATTGTTTTGTTGTTGGGTGATGTGCTCTATTTATGTGTAGGAGGTTGAGCTATTTGATTGTGTTGTTCAGCTCTTTTTTTTCTTTATTGAGCTTATTTCCTAACTATCTGCCTTTCCTTTAGGGTGGTGTTTTGAAGTCTCTTACAATTATTGTTGAATTGTTGATTTCTATTTTCAACTCTATGAGCATTTGATTTATGCATTTTGAGGGATTTTCATTTGGTGCATTTATGTTTGTTAAGGTTGCATGTTCTTGGTGTATGTTTTCTTTTGTATAGTGTCTATTTTTGGTGATCAAGGTATCTCTCCTGCCAGGTAAGTATGTGTAGTGTCTATTCCTATCTCTCTATGTTATTTGCCTTAAAATCTTTTATCAGAGATTAATATTGCTGCTTCTGCCTCTTTTGGTTGCCAGTGACTTGAGAAAATTTTCACCACCTTTGATTTTAATCTATTTTTGTCTTTATGTTTAAAGTATGCCTCTCACAAAGATGTCTTGTTTTCTAATCTCATTTTCTACTCTCTGCCTTTTGATTGACACATTTAATCCATTAGTATCAGTGTCATTATTGATATATTTCAATTTGTTGCTGTCATTTTTCTGTTTTGTCTTTGGTTCGTTTAGTGTTTGTGTGTGTGTGTGTGTGTGTGTGTGTGTGTTCTCTCCTCTTTTCAATGTTATTTTGAAGGCTGCTTTCGTCACACTGGTTTCTGGATGGTGGTGTTCTGTCTGATGCTCTTCTATTGTTGGTTCTCTGTCCATGGTGGCCCTGAAGAAAAGGGTAATGACCATCCTCCTACTTCCTCAATACTATGCTGTAGCTTTATAATGTGTTATAATTCATTTATTCTGATAATATGAAGTTATGAAGACTTGCCTAGATCTCATTCCTACATAGGTAGGTCAACTGGGTCTCAGCAATACAGTAGCTGACCATAGACAAGATTAAGAAAATAAAGCGTTGGAGTGTCAAAAAAAAAAAAAAGAAAAGAAAAAGAAGGAAAATAAAACATTAAAGTAGGAAGATAGCAACTAAGATCAATGGGTCTGAACTACTCTTGTCAAGAAGCTGCCGATCAACAAAGCTTATCAAATTACAAATATCGTGGACGAAAGTAGTCGAAAGTTAGGGTCAAAAACAAAGAATAAGTGTAAACAAAATAATGTTCCAGACAAATTGGAATTTAAACGCAGCCCAAAACCTCCTCTGTTGTCTTTTTTTTTTGTTGTTGTTAGTTTCTATCAGTAGGATCTGATATGAGTGTAAGGAGAATGGCTGCAGCTGGGGAAGGAAATGGTGCCCAGAGCCGCCACTGCAGACTTTGTTTCCTTTTAACTTTCTATAGTACAAAATTAACATGCACACGTTAAAAATAAAATCAGATAGTATCCAAGTGGTTTGAAATGAAAACTAAATTATCCTCCTGATTTCATTCCTATCCCCTGAGCCCCCCACTCCACCTTCTCTACTACTAATCTACATCCCTGATTTAAAACCATTTTGTGTTTTGTGGATGATTATCAAAATACCTCTAAAATGAGCTAGGATTTTCATTCCTTGTTTGTCTCTATATAGAATATCTATCTACAAACTCATTTCCCACCTGTATTATTTTGATTCCTCTTTTGGTTATACTTGCAATTTAAAAGGATAAGTCTAAACTCATCTTCTTAGGTCAATTTTGGATGAGATATCTTGATGTCTTGCTATTTAAGAGGATAAAAATTTGTATCTGACGTTACTTTCCAGATTGCTTTGCTACACTTTCACACTTCCACTGTTGACTATTATTAGTCTGAGACTCTTTGATAATTATCATTGCCTTTTTTTATTTACATGTCGATTCTACAAATAGTAACAATATTTACATTATTCCAATTGCTTAGCTACCCCTTTGAAATAAATAGTATGAGCCTACCTACTGATAAATCAAAGTACAAGGAAGCTTGCACTTCATGAACTTCAAAACGTTTATAGATAAAATGAAATTAAAAGAGAATGTATTTTTTATGAACTTTGATGCCCTCTCGTTATGTCAGTAAACTAAAAGAAGTATATACCAAATAGTGAGATCAAAGAGAACTCTTAAACTCAATCTTTAAGCCCTTCTATTAAATTATCTCTGGCTAAAGATATCTTTAATTTTCAAGACAAGTCTCTCTCCTTTTGTTTATATTTTACAGCCATATCCTGTTTCTTATTGATTTTCTAAAGATATTAATGGGCTCTTAATTATATTATCTTCCCTGTGGGCACACCCTTCTCCACCATGCCCTGCTCCTGTCCACCCAGGCCCCCTTTTCCCTTGGAGGGACCTGTTACCTCTCACAAAAACAGTTTGTTTTCGTTCCACTTGGACCTCCTCAGTTTTGCTAGAGTGTGTCCTTGTGGTGTAGTGTTTACTCACTGGGCAGCTATCTGCAGTGTCCATAGTTCAACACCGCCATGGGAGGAAGAGGAGGCTTTCCATTCTTATGGAGAGTTACAGTCTCAGAAACCAACAGGGCAGTTCTATCTTGTCCTGCAGCAGTGATTCTCAACCTATGGTCATGACCGCTTTGGTGGTCGAATGATCCTTTCACAGGGGTCACAGAATACCATCAGAAAACACATAGATTGTTTTTGTGATTAATCACTGTGTTTTAACTTTGTTCAATTTGTAACTATGATAATACATCCTGCAAGTCAATAATTTACGTTATGACTCATAACTAACAAAATGACAGTAATTTTAGGACTGGGGGTCATCACAACCTGAGGAACTGTATTAAAGGACTGCAGCATTAGCAAGATTGAGAACCAGTCTTCTATAGACTCACTACGGATCACAATTGGCTTAATGGCTCTGAGGTGAGGAAGTTTGGTTGTTGATTTCTCCTAACTTTTTTGAGTTTTTTTAATCAATGAAAGATGGGGAATGTTGGTCAATATCAATAGCATGTTTTTATGTGGCATTTTTCCCCCACTGAATTGGTATACATTTGAATTCTATTAGGCCTGTTCCTTGAATGAGAAGATGACTGGCAGGGTCTATGTATCCATATAGCCAAAAACCTCACAACTAGTTGCCTTCATGACATCCCACATGTGTCAAAGTCAAACTTCCTCTAGAGGTTTTTCAATGGATACCTTTTCAGAAGTAGATCAACATACATTCCTCCCAATCATCCTCTGCTAAACTAGAACCTTCAGGCTTCTGGTTAGCAGTCAAGGAAATTGTCTGTTTGCACCAGGGTTTCATACTTACATATACTCTCTATAAAATAGAACTCGACACTCTCTGAGCCTGCACCATAATTTAAAATTTAAACTACTGTATTAACTTATTTTTAAACTCTTTTATAGTAATTACTTCATTTCTTGGAACACTCTTAAATTTTGTATTCCAGAACTCACCCTCTCTTCACCATGCTACTTGGTTTGCTTGGACCAAAGAATCTGGAAAGTTAAACAAAAATTCCAGTTTGGCCAGCAGAAGGCAGCAAAAGGTAACAGAGCAAGTGCCTGCCAGTTCCAGAGTTGCTTTGTGGAACTAAATAAGCTTGAAGGAGAGACTACAGTGTGACAGAATAACAAGGAAAATCATTCACAGGAAGAGTGACCCACAAGGGAGATCAGACTGGGGAGAATATGAAAACATATAGAAAAAAGAGGGCCGCAATCCACACCCTCGATCATAGAGTTGTAACAGCTAGAAATTAGAAATGAATCATCAATTGGAGCATTTTCCAGCTCTAAATGCTGATGCCCAATCTGCTGAGATCCAAAGTTCTGACTCCTTGAAATGAAAAGTGACGATCATCAAGCTTTGGAACTGATGCAAGCTTCCAGCCTGAAGTTGGAATATGCTGTCATCAGTAGCTAGAGTTCCAGAGCCACCTGTTAGAAGGACAAGAGGATGGATGGCACACGAGGACTGCTGTGGTTCTCTTATGCTGCTATAACAGAAATATCACGAGTGAATGGCTTTCACAAACAGAAATTTATTCTTTCACAGTTGAGCAGATCCATGATGCCCTTCTCCAAGCAGCAATGTCCAAAGTCCTTGTGGTGACGTTTCTAGGCTCACTCAAGGTCGTGCGTTCCTTGACCTCTTGACTGCTGTTTCTATGAACACTGAGAAACAAGCAAGACAAAAATCCTTGAAACTTCGGTCTTTCTCCATTTATCGTGATGCTACCTATTCATCCAGTTTGAGGATTTTAGTTTTCTTTATACTGAGTTGTACTCCATACTGAAGAACATACTTGTTCTTCATCAACAAGTGCATCAAGTTCTCTGCACAGTCAGATAGATCATACTCCAGGTGGTTTTTCATCTCTCATGGAATTGTTATAAATTTCTTTGAGTTCTGAGCAGTTGATGATCTAATCCACAGTTGGGCGCTGGCCTAATTTTAATGCTGATATGCAGCTTATGCATCATCTCTTCCCACAGATGTGATGGATTTAATCTCTGTATATTCCATGTGAAAATGTCCATGGGTGGTTTCCCATTGTGATATTGAATAAAAAAGATATTCCTCTTTGTTCCCAACTTTTGCCATTCAATCCCTAATAGCTATCATACAATAATGCATGTTGATTGTATGTTTCACTAATTTTAGCCTGAAGATGCAGATAGAATTCTTCAATTTCTGAGACACTAGGGCTTGCGGTTGGTATATATATTTGAATAATATTTCTATTGATTGGATTTCCTTGAAGATAGTTAGATGTAATTCTATCAGCAAGATATTTCATGTGACAAACCATATGATTTTATAACTGAACATGGTCAATATAAATCCATTTCACCTCATCAAAGCCTAGGATACAGATTTTATGTATGTATTTTCATTGTTGATGACTTCCCATTTTCCTATTTTGTGCATTTTACGTTCATATTGTTAGTAGACTTTTGCAGCTGTTTCTCCTTTTGAGTTGTGCCCCATCAACAAATGAGGGTCCTGAAAGCTTTACTCTAACAAGTCATGTTAACTTTACTTCGAGAGAGTACTCCCTCATTAGTCACATTTCCATTGCCTTCCATCCCAATCAGGGCCTGACTTCTGGCACACTCTCTGACAATGCGCTGCTTCCATTTATTAAGTCTTCCATAAGTGACCCTGTTTCAAGGCGATGTATAAGGTTTTCAGGGGCTACTTCCTCCAAAGTGGGCAGTCGTTTTCTTTTTCAGTGTCTGTTCTTTGTCTGGAAGCTCTGCTGACATCTGTTCACTTTGCATGACCCTGGTGGCATTCAAAGGAGCCTTAGAGGCATTGTTATGCATTGGGCTGCTAACAGGAAGATCAACGTGTCAAATCTACCAGCTGACCCAAGCAAAAACAACAACAACAACACAACAACAACAGGGCTTTCTACTCTTATAAAAAGTTACAGCCCCCTTCAAGACCAGTGGTGAGAGTGGCAGTACCAGAAGGGTAGAGAAAAGGTAGAAAGGGGGAACCAATTACAAGAGTACAAGAGTCTACATACAATCCTTTTGCTGGGGGATGGACAACAGAAAAGTGGGTGAAGGGAGACGTCGCATGGTAGGAGACATGACAAAATAACAATAATTTACTAATTATCAAGGGTTCATGAGGGAGAGCAGGATTGGGAGGCAGGGGGAAGATGAGGAGGTGATATCAAGAGCTCAAGTAGAAAGCAAATATTTTGTGAATGATGAGGGCAACAAATGTACAAATGTGCTTGACACATGGATGGATGGACGGATTGTGATATGAGTTATATGAACTTCCAGTAAAATAATTTTAAAAAAAGAATTATATAAAAAGAAAAAAAGTTACAGGCCAGGAAACCCACAGAAAGAGTTCTACCTGATCCTATAGGGTCACTATGACTAATCACAGGCTTTATGACAGTGGGTTTTTTTTGGGGGGGGGGCTGGCGTTTGAAATACTAGTGACATAGCTTCATAGCGACAGACCAGGTACCAGATTAGGACAAAGGGATAGAAAATGTTGGGGGTGGGGGGGGGATGGCGGTGATATTACCATCCAGCTATTCAAATGGCTAGAGTAAAAAGCAAAAGCAGCAAATATTGTTGTGGATATGGAAAAACAGAATCATTCAGATATTGCCAGAAGGCAATGGGTTATGAAAGGAAACAGTTTGACAGTTACATCTAAAAGTCAAACATGTAACTAACATATGGCTCCGCAATTGAACCTAGCATTTATCTCTGAGCAATGAAAGCTTACACAAAAACTTGTAAACAAAGGACTGTAGCAACTTTACTTGTTATAGACACACTGGGAATAGCCCAGATCTCCTTTGTCAGGGATGTGTGTGTGTGTGTGTGTATGTGTGTGTGTGGAGGGGTGTGATTAAACAAACTGCAGTGCCCCCATATCATTGATTACTAATAGGCAATACAAAATTATGAACTTTTGCCATTGCAAAAACCTGAATCTTCGGAGAATTGCCTCACTATTACTGCCTTCCAGTTAATGCCAATTCAGAGACCCCATGGGGTTGAGTAGAACTGTCCCTGTGTGATTCTGAGCCGGTAACTCTTTTATTTGAGGGGGGCATCACTGCCCTCTGGTAGGAGTAAGAGGCCCAGCCTTGCTCCTGGAGAGTTGCTGCTGGATTTGAACCGACAACCCAGTGGGCGGCAGTCCTGCACACAAACACTACACTAGTAGGGCTCAGCCAAGCCTGCAACTCTTTATGGGAGTACAAAGCCTCTGAAAGAAAAAATATATATTCCCCAAATGTCTCATAATGTATTATTGCTTTTCTTTAAAGAGAATTATTATGTCTTGAAATAACAGTTATAGATATGGAGGACAGATTAGTAGCTGATGGAGATGTAGGGAGGAAGTAAATTGGATACTATACTTGATCTTAGCCCAAAGGTCGAGAGGCCATGGGTAAGTAATAGCGTCGGAAAGGAGTTGGTGTGAATGTAAAAGGGTATTATGAATAATATGGTAATGAAGGTCCCTTTCAAGCTTAGTAGCTAGGTGGTGGGTTTCTATGTACAAAGTCCACAATTGGAAAGCACCAGTCACTTTTTTGGAGTAAGGCGGGGCTTTCTCCTCCAATAAAGAATTATAGACCCAGAAACAGAGAGGGCAGTTCTACCCTGCCCTCTATGATCGCTATGAGTTGGTATCAATTTGGTAACTGTGAATTTGTTTTTGTTGTTTTTGTGATGATTGAACTGTTCTGTACCTTGGTGAGATCAATTTTGATATTCTGGTTAGGACATTGTACAATACATAGTTTTGCAAAATGCCACAAGTTTCTCTAGAGGAAGCCACTTGACATGAGAAAGATTGATTTTAAGGAATCAGTTCACAGAATTGTGGGGATTGGGACATCTGAAATCTATGGGACCGACGAGCAGGTTGGCAGACTAAAAACTCAAAAAGGATTTCTGTGTTATAGTCTTAAAGCAGAATTTCTTTTTTCTCCAAGAGACCTCAATTATTGCTCTTAGGACATTTACTGATTGGATGAAGCCGACTTATACTGTCAAATGTTAAAAGTGTTCAGCAGAGCTCTAAGGTATCTTCATAACCTCTGGACTAGCATTTGACCTAGCAGGTGAACATAGATAAGCCAAGCTAACACAAACAATTAGCCATCACTTTACTATTGGTGGAAGTGAGCCACTTTAGATATTTTTAATTCAAAATTTAAGGTGGAGGGAAACTGAGTCACTTATGACTTGAGCCTAAGAATTCTGACATCGTAATAGCAAGCATAATAGCAGAATGTTCAGGCTCATGGATCTCCTTCAACTACTCTGTCGAGTAATGTAGGCATCACTGTTTTTCACTGTCAGGAATTGAAGAGATAGAGATGTTTTCGTCAAACCATAAGCATGTACATGAGTGGAGGAGATAGTCATCTGCTATACTATTTTTCACTCTGCTTTTTTTCAAAATAGATGAGGGGTCACAGGAAATGTAGGTTATGCTACAGGAAGTGCTGTGTCCCTTTCCCTCTAAAATGTAGGACTTGGTTCTTAACCTCCCCACTGGATTCATGAAAATGACTCAGGCTCATTAGAGTTTGTTCTGCTAACCACAACAGAATAGAGTATATTCTCGGGGAGACAACTATGTCAGGTCTTCATAGGAATGAGTTAGGCTGTAGAGAAAATAGTTTTAGGTCTATGAAACTGAGTTCCCTGTTTATGAAAGGTTTTTGTGATCAATTCAATTTCCCTGTGTTATACATGATAGTCAGGTCATCTTGAGTCAGTTGGTCATAGTTCACCCCAATAATACCTTAGGCCATTTTACTGGTACTTCTTCCTGTTTAGGACATGTTTTAAAAATATATATATTATCAGGTTTCTTTGATGTTTCTGATCAGTTTTACCAGATTTTGACTATTGGTTTTGGCAAGATAGGAGTCAATTTTCACAGATATTCAATCCTAAATTATCTAAATAGTCATGCTAACAAAAAGAAAGGTGTATTTACTTCTTTACATAGCTCCATATCACTTTATCTGTTACTCAAAACATGTCTGGTGTGCTTACTTTTTTTTTTTTTTTTTTGCTTTTAAAATATATTTCAAGAGCTGTATGAGTAAAATCCTACAGGTCCATTTTAGTCTTCTCTGCAGAGCATAGCATGGTAGCTTATGTACATTAATATTGGATCAATAAATGAAAAAAAACTAAGAACCTTAAAAAATTTGTTTAAAGGCATGAGGTAAACATGCTTACTACATATTTTTGCTTGGAAATATAATGACTATTTTTTCTTTTTTCTTTTAATTTTATAACCTTTATTAGCTAATCAGCCCCTAGTTTTCATCTACATTAACTGTAGGTTTTTGAAAGACAGGCATGAAGGTAACCAATGTGTAGACTTGTTTGGTGAATCTTCATTTGCATTGCATTTCCTGGACAACCATACGTGAATATGGTATGGGATAGTCCTGACTCCTTTGGTCCAGAGAGCTTTGAGCTTGGGCTTGATTCATACATCGGGTGTTCCAATTTCTTTCATGGCAAACTTCTGACTCTCCTGAGTGTCTGAGGAGCTTACTTCTTGAAGCACACGCCTTGAGCACACTTGTGAATGATGATGGCGTGCTTTCTGGCCAGGACTTTGCTGATAGCCCTAGGGCCCTTCCTCTTCTGACTGCCTTTCATTATAGGAGACATAGTGCTGGGACCAGGCAGGAAGGGAGATACTTTTCTTTTATGTAGACATCAATGTTTTATACCTAGAACTAGCCAGTAGAATGGTAGAATGGTTTAAATATTAAGTCATTGAAAGACATAAAAACTAATGACTCTTCAAGATTATTCTTCATTTTTCAAAAAATGGAGTGATGCAGCAGCTTCAATAAGGGGCACAAATACAACAATCATAAGGATAGGGCAAAAATCTTGAGTGTTTCTCCATTCAAAATAGGCTAGCTATGGGTCAGAATGGACAGGGTGGTACCCAACAGCAACAGCACAATTGAGTTGTGGGGTCCTGTTTAGAACTAGAAAAAAGATTTTTTTTTAATTAAAAGATCATTTTTAAAAATCATTTTATTGGGGACTCTTACAACTCTTGTTACAATCCATACATTAATTGCTTTAGGCATGTTAGTCATATGTTGCTTTCATTCATTTCTAGACATTTACTTTTTATTGAGCCCTGGTATCAGCTCCTCAATTTTAGAAACAGTCATTTTTAGCACTTATGTCACCCGCACCTCTATCTTACATTTTACAGTTGACTAACTGTTTTGTACTTTGGGAGGTGTTCTAGTAAGGTGGACACTGATGACGAGACAACTTCGTTATCTGAGGGTCCTGATCACATCTTGCTGATTTATGGCTCTTTGAAGCTCGAATGTGGCTGCAGGAAGCAGAAGCGACACATCTTTCTAGTCAGTGATTCATTGGTTGTGTCTAATACCAACTAAGTATGTTCTACTCACTTTTTTGGTTATCTTTAGAATTGGATCTCATTTAGCAAATGGAATTTTAATAACACTTGGTGTAAGCAAGCATGAAGTTTTGCTGTCTTGAGATTTGTTTCTTGTTTGTTTCTTTTGGTTGTTGTTGGTTTTTATATTTGCAAAGGTGTTGTCCTTTCAATTATTCACATATGCCTAAGTTCCTGCTCTGTGTTGTGTGCCTGGAGAGGCTAGCGCTAACATATGACAGGAAGGTGGTTGGTTGGTCTGTAGTGCTAACAAGAGGATAATAAGCCTAAAGGAGAATGGCACAGTTTGTGATCAGTGTTTGTGGGAAGAAGAGATACTGGCTGCTACATGAAGAGGACAGGGTCCTATAATAATTGAGGTCACTGAAAACATGTCTCTGAGACGGAAGCATTTAAATTCCTACCTGTGGGATGGGGAACAGCTACCTATATAACACAAGGCAGCAAGCCATTTAAAATAAAGGGGTGGGTGGTCCTAACGTGGGTGCAAACCTCTTTGGGGAAGAAGTTACAGAGAGCCCGTGTGACAGAAAGCTGATTCACGGTGTAAGACATCAAGATATGGGGCTGGAGAATTAAGCAAGAATCTGGTCACATAGTAGGACCCGGTGAAAGGGTTGGAAACTTTTTGGAAGGATTTTAATTAGGAGAGTGTTCATGTCTCATTTATATCTTTAGCTTCTTGCTGTGACTGTAGGTAGATTGTGATTGAAGAGAAGAGAGACTAGTTAGGGAAAGCAGGGATCCTGGGGAATGGATGAAAGGGGCTGCATCTTGAAAGCAGCAATGAAAATGAAAGCGAGATGATCTCATGTTAGACATAGAGCCAATGGGCTCCCTTTCACAACCAAGTCAAAAAAACAAACACCTTGCCATCAAGTCAATTCCAACTGATAGCACCCTGCGTAGGAGACCAAGTAGAACAAGGTTGGTGGGTTTCCAAGACTAGAAATCCTGTGGAGGTGGGAACATCTTATCTTTCTGTCCCAGAGCAGCAGTTGTTTCAAACTACTGATCTTGTGGTTAGCAGCTCAACTCTTGACCCAGTGTGCCATGAGGGCTCTTTAACATGAGGTGA
>PVJH01029655.1:0-25742 GCA_004026705.1 Nesogale talazaci | reverse complement strand
CCAACCTCAGCCTAAGCGTGGCTCCAGTGACCCCATCCCAACACCACCCACCCACCATGACTCTGTCTGTTTCTCCCTCTTCCTCTCCCCAGACAAGGAAGAGACCAAGCTCAAAGGCGTCATCTACTTCCAGGCCATTGAGGAAGTCTACTACGACCACTTACGCTGTGCCTTCAAGGTGAAGCCCTCCCCTCAGCGTGCCCCTGTCTGCCCCCCCAGGCCCCCCCCCCTTAGAGCCCTGGCCTTCCAGCCCGGGACAGGGGCAGGTGTCTCACCATGGGGACTGAAGACACAGGGCATACTGTTGTCCCTCCTTCCCACCCGCTGCCACTTTCTTGGGCCAGATTTGGTCAGCTGGGCATGGATGGTGGACGGTATGGAGGCAGTCCTGGGGAAGGGATGGCCTTAGGGAAGGATCTGATAAATCATTCCACTTTGAGAGCGCTTCCCAGAGTGGAGACCGGAGGAAGGTCTTGGGATGTGACTTCTGGGAAGGGGCTGCCCTTCGCTGAGCCTTAGTTTCCCTCATCTAGAGAGGGGGCACAACCCAGCCCACCCTCAGGGCTATAAGGTTCCCCCAGAGAACGGAAGTCAGGAGAGTGCCCAACTAATTAGTTGTCCCTGGATCAGCGCAGCCTCACAGGACATAGTGTCTGGTCCTGCACGGTCTTTCTTCACGACCACTGGCCTGTTCCAACCAAGACTGTATTGGACGTGGCCCAGCTGGGGCCCTTAGAGTTTTCACGGCTAACGTTGGGAAGTAGATGGGAACACGCACCACCACAGTATGGTGTCACGCTCACCGCAGGGTGGGGTGGACTAGTAAGCCCCCAAATTCCAAACTCAAGGCCATCAAGCCCATTTGAACTCCTAGCAGCCCTCTACTCTGTAAGAACTTCCCCAAGGGCGGAGGGAGCCTTGGGGGCGTAGTGGTTATGTGCGGGACTGCTGCCGACTGGGTTGGCGGTTCAAATCCAGCAACAGCTCTCCAGGAGCTGCTGGGCCTCCCACTCCCACCAGAGGGCAGTGATGCCCCCCCCCCCAAAAAAAAAAAAAAAAGAAAAAAAAAAAAGAACTGCCCTTGGTGGGTTTTCGAGCCTTTAACTTTTTACAGGAGCAAATAACCTCATTTTTATCCCAAGGAGCAGCTGGTGCTTTTTGAACTTCTGATTATGGAGTTAGCAGGCTAAGACGTAAACACTACACCACCGTGACTTCTGATGTAGCACCGAGAGCTCTTTTCTTGAGTTAACGACTTAACTTTTGGGCTAGCCAGTAGTTGACCCCATAAAGGAGCTCCAGACTGGGGATCAGGAACCCCGCTGGGACCGTGGGGGAAGAGATGGACTGCGCATGATGCACCAGCAGCCCCTCGGGAGAGAGGATGAGGCTGTCTGGTCTTGCTTACTGACCGGCAGGGAGCAAGCCACGTGGCCCTCACCCCGTCAGAGGTGTGCAGACACCTGGGCCTCTGCTCCCGGACCACGGACAGAGGAGTAAGCAAGCCTGTGTCAGCCCCTGCTTCCCTCCATGACTGACTGGTTCCACCCTGCCAGCCAGGGGTTGGCTGTCAGTTGGGAAACCGGAACCTGGAAAGTTCTGTATCACTGTGTGGTAGGGTTGAGAGCCACCGACATCAGCCAGCCCTAGATGTCAGCTCTTTCCTGTGGGGGGGTGGGGAGGGGGGGAAACACCCTAAGCACAAGCAAGCACAATGAAGCCCGAGCTTCCCTTGCTTAGCAGGTGACCTTGGGGCGAGCCATTTAGAAAGACAGGAGAAAGTTAAGCCGCAAAGGAAGCCCGGTGGTGCGCTGGGTGAAGCGCTATAACTGGGGGGCGGGGGCGGGTGGTGGGGGGTGTCCCTGGGAAGCCCGGCAGCTTCTCGGCAGGAAAAAGTGGAGGCAGTCTTATTTCGTGGAGATTAACCATGCCCAAGAAACTGCAGTTTTCCTGGCGAGTTGACAGCAGCACCGAGGGCAGGGCAGAACTGCACCTGTGGGTTTCCGGGGCAGGAACTCTGGACTTTCTGGGGGGTCGAGCGCTTCATTTTCCGGCAGACTGGCTGCTGGTTTGCAACGGCTGATCTTGGTTCCAGAGTCCCTCCCGTGGGGGCTCGGGCTTAGTGGGTTATCGGTGGTACCAGCGAGCAGGCTTGAACTTGGAGCCTCATGTCTGTCCCCTTCCCCTCCCCTCCCCTCCTGCTGCTCCCCTCAGAGCCCCAGCCCCCGCCTGACCTTCTGCGTCAAAACCTACGAGCGCCTTTTCTACATGGTGGCCCCCAACCCGGAGGCCATGCGCATTTGGATGGACGTCATCGTGACCGCGGCCGACGAGAACCACGCCCCCTGACCGGCCCCACCCACCGAGAAGGACGTCGCGCCGAGGCCCCGCCCCGCACGCGTGCACGCTGGGGAGCGCGTGCCCGCCCCCTTGGAAACCGCCCCCCCCCCCCCCCCCCCCCCCCCCCCCCCCCCCCCCCCCTCAGCCTGCCCAGGTGCTTTGGGCGGTTTTCCTGGCCTGTGCCCTTGCGGGCAGAGGCCTCCCGGCCTCGCTCCCGGCCCCCAGGGCCCTGCCCCGGCGAAAGGAAGATTGCAGGGGTGGCAAGGAACTATTTATTGGTGCTCCTGTGAGACGGAATTAAACTTGGAGGAAAAACAATGGCTGTTGCTGTGGTTTCTGGTCCCGGTTTCGGGAAGGGGGGCGGGGCGGGGCCCCTAAGGCAGGTCAAGCAAGTTATGGGTGCTTCTGAGAAGGGAGCGCCCCACAGCTGGTTCCCCCAGTCCAGGAAAATCCTGGGATGGGGGCCAAGGAAGCGTTCATTCCTTCGTGGTTCAGGGAATTTCACCCTGATCAGGCTATTTGCAAGCAGCCCTGGGCCGGTAGGGTTAGCTGCTAACTGCCGTGGTAGGCGTTCAATCCCACCAGCTGTTCTGTGGGAGAAAGAGGAGGCTATTTGCACTGGTTAAAGTGTACTGGGCCACCCGAAGTGAGCAGTTCTACTCTGCCCTAGAAGAGCTGACTGAGTGAGGTCTGGCCCCAGACCAGAGCACATCTCATGCCATGGAAGTGTCTCCGGGATCTTTGTTCTCCAAGAAGTCCTCCCTGATTGCCCTGGCCGAGTCAGATGCTCCCCAACCCCTGGTGGACCCCTCTGACTGTCTTCCCCAGCCGAGCCCTGACCAGCCTGGGCCATCACTGCAGATGGAAGAGTCTCTCTCCCCCATGGGTGGTTGTCCAGGAAGCAGGCAGTGGTCCAGGCCTGGCCACCACTGTGTCTGGTAGGAGCTAGATTCGGAATGAATGTTTGCTGCTTGAATCAGATGTGGAGAGAGTGATACTGAGGAATGGGGGCAGCTGGGAACCAGGGTTGAGTTCATCCTGCAGGTCTCATGGTGGAGGTCCCTTTGCAGTTCTCCCTGGTCCCTAGGCAGGGCCAGGTACCTCTTAGAGTCCCACACCTCCCTGGGCATCCCCACTACAGCCCTGAGCACTCTCAGTGTTACTGGATGGGGACAGGTTGTCCCCTGCTGTCAAGTCCCTTGACCCAGACAGTCAGTCCCTCTGGTTCTCATCTCAGGATCCAGGTGTCCCATCACCCCCTGGGTGCCTGACTCCCTTGAGGTTCAGAAAGGGTGTTTCTAAATCTTGGGGTGTAAACATTCCAATCCCCAGGTCTTGGTGGCCCGGGGATGAGTTGGGCTGTGAACCACAGGTTGGCAGTTCGACCCTCCACGCTGTGCCTGTCAGGAGTCCTGGCGGTGGAGTGGAGTACGGATTGGGTTGTTAACCACAGGTGGGCAGTTCGAAACCAACAGCTGCTGCATGGGAGGAAAGTGAGGCTTCCTACTCAAGAAAAGGTTTGCCATTTTGGGGGACCACAGGAGCAATCTACCCCATCCTACAGACCTGCGATGAGTCCTAATGGACTCAGTGGCGGTGAATTTGAGGTTTTGGGCATACATAAAGGTTTCGGACTGTTAACCCCAAGGTCCGTGGTTCAAACCCGCCTTGGGAGAAAGAGGAGGTTGTCTTCTCCTGTAAAGACAATTCTACTCTTTCTGATTGTCATTGTGAGTTGAAATAAGCCCAAAGACAGGAAATTTGGTTTGGATTCTCTGGGGTTCCAGAGGCTTCCCCTTCCCCGACCCCTCCCCGCTGCCTGCTTCTCCAGATGGGAGCCATCTGGCTGCCTTCTGCAGCAGGCCCTGAGTGGACCAGCCTCACAAGGCATGTGACCAGTGTCGTCTACCGTGCCCCGTGCTCAGAATAGCTTCAGTGTTCCTTGGTGGTCCTGATCATGTTACCTTTGAACTTGCGTCTTGTGAGTGCAGTCCTTGGCGTGTAGGGTCTGGAGCCCCATCTGCTGTCCCCTCTGCACTTCCCTGGGACAGGCTCCTTTAGGCTGCTGCCCTGGGGGTCGAAGCACTCGTCTCCCAGCAGGGGTGGATCCAGGTCAGCACGGGAGCCAGCCCTGTGGCATCGTGGGGTGGGGCCTGACGGTTGGCAGGAAGGAGAACCTCGTCACTCACATGGTGGGGCCCGGATCTGTGGACTGTGCAGGTCTGTATATTTCAGCCCATGAGTCTAGTATGACTGGAGGAAATCGACATCAAGTAGTAAATAAATGCCAGGAAAGAGAGAGAGAGAGGAAGAGGAGGGAGGGAGATGGAGTTGCTAGCCAGTCATAACCACCCCTCTGCACAGCGGAACGGAACAATGCCCTCTCCTTTGACATCCCCACAATCGTTCTGCGGGCTTGAGTCCCTCCTGGCTGCCACTCTGCCCTCTGTCGCTCCGTCCCCCTGCGGGCTTCTCTGTTTTCGCTGACCCTCTCACCTTCCAGAACAGGATACCCCTTTCCGGTGAGGGGCCTTTTCACTTGGCAAAGTAGCTAGCCGGCCCTGCCCCTGGCCTCACCCCATTCCCTGACACGTCCCAGACAGCGCATCCCAGAAGGCGTGGGTGCGGGAACATCTCTGGGCTTGAGCCTGCCCTGCCTTCTCCACTGCCTCGGGAGTCGGTTCTGACTCATGCACTTGGACCCTGGAGGAGGGGGCAGAACTGCTCCCTTGGGTTTCTGGGGGAGCAGCGCTCAACCTTGGGGGCAGCTGCCCAGCACTTAAACCCACCATCTGTGCCCCTTTGCTCTGCTTCTCACACAAATCAGCCCCAAACTCTCTGCCCTTGAATCCATTCTGACTCACAGCGACACAATAGGACAGACTAGACCTGCCCTGTGGGTTTCTGAGCCTAACCCTTACAGGGAGTAGAAAGTCTCCTTTCTCCCATGAAGCAGCTGGGAGTTTCTAACTGCTGACCTTAACAGGAAACCCAGCGTGCAGATGGCCTTGGGGTTTCCTGAGGCCCTCGCTTGAGCTCCACGGTAAGGTCGCTTTCACAAGGACTCCCATTCATCCACTGTGACTCCAGGTCCCCAAGCCAGCAGGCACTGGAAAGAACCACAGGGCAGGCATGATTGGAAACGGTGTTTCCCCCTTCCCCCCCCCCCCCCCATCTTTCCCCCTCCTTATCCTGGGCCAGGCTGGGGTCAGCTCCCAGGATCTGGGCAGGCCTGAGCAAGAGGAGACTCCCCACCCTGGGTCCCACTCCCTCCTAAGACGCTGGATCTTCTGGTTGGACTAGTTCTGGTGCCACCCTGAAACTTTCTCACGTGGCTGGGCCCCTGGCTGGCGGGCAGGCTGGTCCGGGTGCTGACAATAATCGGAGCGAGATGGCAGAGGGTTGCAGAGCTACATGACAGAGGAGGCAGCTGAAGTTCAGAGAGGGAGACTTAGTGATCGATAGTCCCACAGCCGGGAGAAGGCCGGTGGACAGTTGGCATCTGAATCTGTCTGATTTTAGGCTCGGTACCTGTTCTCCACTGAGTCACAAAAGACATCCCTGCCATGACGCATCGGCAGGAGGGGGAGCGAGGTGACGATCCAGCAGGATAACCCAGAGAGGACGGGGGCTGTGGAGACAGGAAGGCAGGGGCCAGTGCAGGGTGATGTCCCCAGCGGTCACTTTCACTCCCTGAGCGTCTGATCCCGAGTGACCTCACCTACGTGACCCACAGTGATATGACCCACAGTAACTACATCACTGTCGGAAATGGGGGTGCTCTTTGGATTTGGGGAACAGACCAGTTTTCTGCCAACACAGTTACTATTTTCCTGCCATCAGATGGCCAGCCACTCCTCGCCTGTCAGCCTGGGGTTCTCCGGTGGCCGGCGTGTTGCTGCAAACCTCGAATCGGACAGTCTTTCAAACACCAGTTGGGTCACCCAGTGTGGACAGATGTCAGCAGAGCTTTACAGAATAAGGGCAGACTCAAATCAAACCACTGCCATCGAGTAGATTCTGACTCACTGAGACCCTGCCCGGGGTAGAACTCTCCCCATCCGTTTCAAAGACTGTAACTCTTTTTTTTTTTTTTGGGGGGGGGCACCACTGCTCTCCGGCGGTGGGAGTAGGAGGCCCAGCCCCACTGCTGGAATCGAACCTCCATCCCAGTGGGCCGCAGTCCCGCGCACAACCACTACGCCACCGGGGCTCAGCCCGACTGTAACTCTTTTACAATGGCAGTCTCATCTTTCTCCAGAAGAGGCTGTCGGTTTTGAACTGCTAGCCTTTCAGACTTCAGCCCAACACGGGACCACTATGTACCAACAGGGCTTCTTCCAAGGACAAACTCCAAACTCACTGCCAATGAGTCAACTCCTAGTGACCTTATAGGACAGGGTAGAACTGCCTAGTGGGTTTCTGAGACTGTAACTGTACAAAACCTGGGCTCCTCAAACGACAGCCCGTGGGCCACATGCGGCCCGCTGAGGACATTTATCTGGCCCGCCCAGTCCTTTTACCACCACAGCTGTCCTGCTTAGCAGCCCACTCATTCCAGGCCTGCAGTGAATTTGTTCATAGTTTGCTTTTTTTAAACTATAGTCCGGCCCTCCAACAGTCTGAGGGACAGTGAACTGGCCCCCTGTTTACAAAGTTTGAGCATCCCTGGTTTACAGTTGTTCAGTGGTTTTCACCCTCCCTCAGGCTGTGACTCATACAGTTCCTCATATTGTGGTGACCCCCCCTCCCCCCCAGCCATAAATTTTTTTGTTGTTGCCATGTCATCACTGTCCTTTTGCTACTGTTAGGAATCAGGTGACTCCTGCAAGAGGGTCGAGATCCACAGGTTGAAAACCGCTGCACTGCTACCAAGCCTCATTTTTTCACTCCAGGAGGGGCTGGTGGCTTTGAACTGTTGACCTGGCAAGTAGCAGCCCAATGCATAATCACCAGGCCGCCAAGACTTCCAAGTTCAGACTAGAATGGCACAATAGGTGGTCAGAGGGATGTGTTCTTGAAAACTCTTTGGATAGTAGCAGAACATTGCTTGAGAGGAGGGACTGAGGAAAACAGGAAGACCTTGACAAGATGGCCTGACCCGGCGTGCACGTGTCACAACGGTTGAGAGGAGGACCCAGGACCGGGTCGAGCTGTTCTGTCGTGCACAGAGAGGGTTGATGTGAGTCCTGCTTTGACCCAACTGCAGCCACAGCTGGCCAGTCAGAAGGGACTTGGCGACCTCCTTGCCATGTCAACTTACGTCTGTTTCTTCTTGGGGACTCCGTCTTCTCCTCTGTGAGATGGGCACACGTTTCCTCCCGCCCCCCATCAGGGATTCGAGGAGAGGCTGCTTGTAAAAGAATGAACCCAGTGGCCCCCACACACAGTGGGAGCTAAAGACGTGGTTTATTAGTAACCAATAGCCCATCATTATTCATAATAATAGTTCCTGCTCTTAGAGCACCTAGCCCCAGTGCTGTTTTAAGTGTTTTCACATCTGCTAGTACATTAATTTTCGTTCAGAACCTGAGGAGGGAATGCTGGGAAGAGCCCCAGTTTTACGGATGTGGATACCGGGTACCCACTGTCCTTACCCCTGCCCAATGCAGGAGTTCGGCTACTGCCTCCATCGCTCCCAAGCTGTGTGATTCGGGGGTGGGGGGTGGGGAAGGGCAACTTGTGACAGCTCCTTCAGCCTTGATTCCCCCCACCCCCCCGGGGAAATGACTCTCTTGACAGGCGCTCCGAGAGGTGGCTGAATCCGTAGGTTGTAGACTCCCACTGCCCTTTGAGTTGATTGGGACTCACACCGAGCCCATTGGCAGTGACCCCAGGCACCACAGAACAAATGGAACACGAGTGGGGAAAATGTTCACCCTGGGGGTCCACAACATCATCAAGACCAGCTCACGTCGCACACCTCACGCAAGAGAAACATCACACTCAAACTGAGCTCCTTCAGTGTTGGACGAGGCAGGCCCACCAGGGAGATGATAAATACTCAGATGGCCCTTGACAGACAAAGGTTTCTCACCCCTGCTGTCTAGGGTTTCTGAAACTGCGAATCTACGGGAGCAATCAGCCCCGAGGAGCGGTCGGTTGGTTAACATCATTTTTGTGTGTGTGACATTAATGGCATTTATTGGTCAGCAATTTCCACATGCTGTTGGGTCCCCCCTTTTCAGAATGGGCACAACTATGGATATCTTCCAGTCAGTTGGCCAGCACCAGCACATCATCCATAAGTTGAAACATTGCAGTTGGCATTCCATCAATTCACCGGTGCCTTCAGCACAGTTTGAATAAAATCTGCCTGTAATGTTATCAGTTCCTGATTATACGCTACTTTCTGAATGGTTAACCGTCAACCGATTTGTGGGGATACAGTGACGTGGGTTCCTTCCGTCTTCCGTTGAGGGTTTCTTCATTGTTTACTATGTTGCCCGTGAAGTTCTTCAATGTTGCAACTCAAGGCTTCTCTAACTTGAGAAATGCCTAGCACGTTTGCCTATTTCATGGTTACAAAACTTATCTTCTCCAGCCACCTTTTGAAATCTTCTATCCGGCTCTTTTACTTCATCTTATCATCCTTTAATTTTAACTGCATTTTACTTTCAGGAGCAAGTTTCAGAATCTCTTACTGTCTTTTTTTTTTTTTTTTTTTTGCAATGATTTCATTGGGGGCTCTTACAGCTCTTATACCATTCAATACATCATTTGTAGCAAGCACACCTGCATACATGCTGCCATATTCATTTTCAAATATTTTCTTCTTGAGCCCCTGGTATAAGCTCCTCTTCCCCCTCCCCCCTTTTTTAATAAATCATTTTATTGGAGGTGATTAACATAACATTTTTTATTGAGAAGATCTGTGAAATCGTCAGAATCTATTTCAGGACATGTTTCCCTCCTATTCGTTCACAACTCCCCTTTGTCTCCAGACCTCCTCTGCCAGGTCTAGGCAAGAATCCATCCAGTTCCCATCTCTATTTATAGAGCTACCTACCCTGGACTTCCTATGGAGGAAGTCGTACTAGACACAAACAGCAAGTAAACAAACAAACAAAAGCCATCAGTCATGACTAGACAAAGCAGGAGAAAAACCTCAATCAAAAAGAAAGCAGAGAATCTGGAAGTCAACCAACTTGAAAAATGATTCAAAAGAGATCAAATAATAGGTGTCGCATTTTGACCCATGTCTGTTGTAATCAACTTTACAATGTCCCCTGTCTGACAGCAGGGCTATCTATTCACACCTCGATTAGGATTTGCCAGAGGCTTGATCCATGTATGGATCCTGCAAATGGACTGGGGGCTTCCATAGCAAACTTCTGCAAACCAGGTGGCCAGGTGGTCACAATGGAAACTCTGACACCATTCCTTCCTTTGGATTTCAATTTTATTATTTATTACTTGGATTTTATTATGTACTTATTATTTTATGATTTGGATGTTATTATCTATTCTTATTTACAGTCCCTGGATCATGTAGACTGGTGGATTACTTCCATGTGGACTTAGTTGACACCTCACTTATATGGCTGCTTGCTTTTATGATCCTTTCACACTCCAGGCACACTCTTCTTTCTTTTTTTTTGGGGGGGGGCATCACTGACCTCAGGTGGTGGGAGTAGGAGGCCCAGCCTTTGCTCCGTGGAGCTGGAATCGAACCTCCATCCCAGTGGGTCACAGTCCCGCGCACAACCACTACGCCACCGGGGCTCAGCCCCACATTCTTTTTTGACGCAGCTGATGGTTTTGAACTTTGGGGCAATGGCCTGATGCCAGCCCTCCCTTCTCTCCCCCCCCCACCCAGGGTCCACAGGACACACTGGATCAATCTGCTCTTGTTTCTGCTAATAGATAAGGTCGCTGAACACCAAAGAAAGGAATATGCCTTCTGCTCAGGATCAAGGGCAGACCTGAGACTTGACCTTGGGAACTTGAGGCTGTCTGACAAGATACCAAGTCACCTTCAAGGCCAGGCCCTGGGTTCCAATCACTTCTGCCCCTTCTTTGCTTCTCTTGACCTCAGGAGTCCTCACCCGCGAAATGGGGCTCATTCTGTCTTTCACTGGGCAGCTGTGAGTCAGAAGTGATGGGTAGAAAGTGCTTGGCACCCAGGAGGTGCTGTGTCAAGTCTGACTCACGACGAGGCTGTATCACACAGCAAGACCAAGGGTTTCCGAGGTTGTGATGTTTACCAGATGCTACTTTGAGGACTAAGGCGTGCCTGACCCAAGTCATGACGTCGTCTTCTTCTTCTTCTTTTAAATCATTTTATTGAGGGCTCCTACAACTCTTATCACAATCCACCCCTACACCCCTTGTGTCAAGCGCATTTGTACATGCATCGCCATCATCATTCTCAAACATTTTCCTTTCTATTTGAGCCCTTGGTATCAGTTCCTCATTTCCCCCTCCCTCCCTGCTCCCCTCCTCCCTCAGGAACCCTTGATAATTAAAAAAAAACTATTTTGCATTTCGTACACTGTCCGATGTCTGTCTTCCTTCACCCACTTTTCTGTTGTCTGTCCCCCAGGGAGGAGGTTATATGAAGATCCTTGTCATCAAGTCCCCCTTTCTCCTCTACCTTCCCTCCACCTTCCTGGTATCACCACTCTCACCGCTGGTGCCGAGGGGATCATCTGTCCTGGATTCCCTCCTGTGTTTCCAGTTCCTGTGTGTACCAGGGTACCTGCTCCACTCTAGCTGGATCTGTCCGGTAGAGAGGGATCATGCTAGTGGGGGGTGGTGGTGGGTGGCAGGAAGCATGTAAGAGCTAGAGGAAAGCTGTGTGTCTCATCGTTGCTACCCTGCACCCTGACCGGCCGTGGCATTTTCGACCCCCTGCGTGCGTGTTGGGCATCGAGCAAGAAAGAGTGAAGACAGATGCACGCGTTTGATCTGGTGAAGACAGACGCCCGCGTTTGTACTGGCGAAGTCGCCCAAAGTTGGCACCACAGACTGCCCAGAGAAGACGTGTGGCCAGAATACTGGCAGGGATGATGAGACTTCGTCCCCTGGACTGCGGACACGTGGGCAGGAGAGGCCCGTCGCAGGAGAAGCGCTTCGTGCTTGGTGAAGTGGAGGGGCGGGCAGAGAGGAAGAGCCTGGACAGGACAGCTGGGCACAAGGGCTCTGACGTAAGAGCAGCTGTGAGGCTGGCTGAGGGCCCAGAGATATTTCCTCCTGTTGCTTCTTATCACCGTGACTTTGTTATGACGGTGAGCACGGGGCTGATGCATGGGGAAGCTAACTTGGAAACCTCCCAGCGCCTCTTCCACCCACCGCGTTCTCTGCCGAGTCTTCTTCGTACGTGGTACCACGCGCTCCCTGCCATCCAGTGGATTCCGACCCATAGCGACCCCAGAGGGCAGGCGAGAGTCACCCCCGAGGGCTTCTGAGGCTGTAACTCTTTCCGGACGCACACATCCTCGCCTTTCTCCCTCGGAGTGGCTGGTGGTTTTGAACGTCGGACCTTGCAGGGGGCAGCAGCCTGGCGCGTAACCCCCGCGTCAGAAAAGCCCCTGAGAAAATGGAATGAAAAGAGAAGGGCCTTCTTCTTTCCTTCCCTCCACCCCCCCCCCAAACTTTTTGAAGCCCCTGAAATGGTTGGGCATCTTCCGAAGTTTCACCGTTTCTCCTGCTGCCTTCCTGGGTCAAATCACCATGGCCGCTGGCACTGCTCAAGGGGAATTCTAGGCTCCTGGCCCAACAGGGAAAGATGCGGGCACCCTGGGGGAGCCGTGGGGCATCAGAGGGCTGGAGCTGACTTTGTGGAGTTGGAGGGAGAACCTAGGAAGCAGGAGTCTGCTCTGGTTGGAAGACCGTCAGGGAGGACAGAGGCTCTTCTTCGATTGGTGTTGTAAAGAAACTGTACGCAGGATGCCAGAGGAAGGGAACAAGGCCAAAACGGTCACTGAGATGAATGTCATGCCTCAGATACACGATACAGCCAGCCTGTGGGGATGCCGAGTCATGTCTAAGCTTGGCACAAGGCTCTCCCTTGTTTGCTTCTGTGTTCAGACACGATTGTGGTGCGGTCCCAGGGCTGTCCAGAGCCATCACGGCTGATGGTCTACACCCAACAGGGGCACCCCAGTGCCAGGTCCTAGCCGTCTTTCCCTCTCTCAGCCACGCCCATGGTGTGTGTCCCCCTTTCTCTCCTCATGGAAGAGCCCAGAAGGTGCCAAGCGCCTGGGACCACAGCTCCGTGATCCCTGGGGCCTTAGCTGCGGTTGGTTGCTGCAGGGCTCGATTCACACTCTCAGACCCCTGACACTGCTCCACTGGGCTTTTCAAGCTGTGACAACCCCCCCCTCCCCCCCACCTACCGGGGCACGCCTGGGCGGTTCCATTCCAACTGCTACCCTTCCTGCAAGGTATGAGTACTTCGCTGTGGGCACCACCCAGGGGCCCTGCTATGGCCTTGTGCACGTGTTCACTGCCACCCAGAGGGAGAGGGGAGGCCCCTTCAGGACAGCTTCTGCTGGGACTGTGCCCATCTGAAGGGGTCATTTGTTCTGATTTCCATCAGATTAGGTATTGTTTTCTTTTTAAGCTTGAAACTTTAGTTTTTTTTTTTTAAATAATTTCATTGGGGGTTCATCCAACTCTTCTCACGATCCATTCACACATCGATTGTCTGCAGTCCACGTTTGCACATTTGTTGCCATCATCATTCTCGAAACATCCTCCTTCCACTTAGGCCCCCGGTATCAGCTTTCCACATTTCCCCTGCCTCCCCACATCCCCTTCCCCCAGATTAGGTTTTTATAACGATTTTTAAAATCAAGAACTGCTGTAAATATCCATTTACCACCCACCTATTTGTCTGTCTGCCTGCCTGTTTACCGACTAGCTGGAGGTCTGTGTCATAATGGGTCACTCCTTGAGGTGCTCATCACAGAGTCAGCAGTTTGAATCGACCAGCCACTCCTTGGGAGAAAGAGCACTGCTTGTTCCCGTAAATATTTACAGCCACAGAAACTGAGGGGGCAGTTCAATGCTGTTCTCTACATAGGGGCCACTGTGAGTTGGAATCAACTCAAAAAAAATAGTGGGTTTGGGATATAGATGTGTGCTCGCACACACACACACTGTATCCATCAGTATGTGTGTGTGTGTGTGTGTGTGTGTGTGTGTGAGAGAGAGAGAGAGAGAGAGAGAGAGAGAGATGCTTAGAGCTGCTAACTGCAAGCCTAGCAGTCGGAATCCACCAGTTCTCTCCTGCTGTAAAGATTTTGTTCGCTTCTGGAAACCCACAGGGGCAGTTGGACTCTATCCCGACGGGTAGCCCTGACTCGGAACCCAGTCCATGGCAGTGAGTTGCCACATAGACACTTGCCAGCTCAGCATGGTTTTGCATGTACAATTCAGGGACGCCAATCCCATGACCGTGTGTTCAGCTTAGACTTCGAAGGCTCTGGACCCACTCGGACGAGGAGGAGTGAAGTGGACACAGCATGTTGGCCTCGTTAGCTGAAGGTGTCATCGGCGCAGCATCGGGTTTTCCGAGAGTCATCCCTGGGGTTGCATTGTCAGCGCCAAATATCCGTCCCCTCAGACTGACAACAAACGGGCCTTTATTTATGTATTCATTCATTCCCTGCTTGAGGGATATTTGAATGATTTCCCAGAGTAGTGAGAGGGGACGACGGCAAGTCTCATCATGCCCTCCAGCTGAAGTAGATTCGGTGGAAGGTTCTCTAGGTCTTTTTGAATACATCTGAAGTCTTTCTCAGGGCCTGAATGATCCAGCTCTGGCCTGCCTTCTGCCTCCATTCCTGGGCTTCTACCTTTGAGTCACTCGGGTCTCCTTTCTGTCGATGAAGCAACGGTCAGGGCTTTGCTCACACTGCCCCCTCCACCTGGTATTATTCCTTGACCTTGTCCCCACACCCCCACCTGCTTTTCGAAAAGTGAAAATAAACAAACGGACCCAACCAAAACTTTTGAGTGTGGCTTTGGTGAAGGTGGACCGAGCAATCTGATGGGGGAGCTGGGTTGATGGATCGTTGTCCACATTCTTCTTTATAATTGAAGGTCGGACGTACAGTGAAGGAAGCCACCAGGAGGCATGGAATCCAGGGGAGGGACCTGATCTGTGAACAGCTTCCCTGTGTGACCTTCCGTGCTGACCTCCAAGACATGTTGCCAAGCCAAGCAGGTGTTGCAGGATAGGGGGCTTCCATAGCCTCAAGACCAGAAGAAATTGATGGTGCCTGGCTACCACTACCGACAGCCCTGAAAAGGGTATTGTTCGAAGGTCCTGGTTAGAGTGGGAGAAAAATGTGGGCCCTCAGATCATAGTTTCATGTCCTACAGTTCAAATACATTCTGCTTCAAGGTATCCAGCGCAATCCCACTATCTCCCTGAGGTTCCCATCTCCATTCCCTCCTGCTTTCTGGATCCTCCAACCTTTGCCCTTTGGCCAATGCTGTGCTTTGATCTTACATGGTGGATGATTCTGGCACCGGAGTGAATTCCATCCCAGACAGACCTGGAATAATAAGCTGGATCTCTTAGAAGAATTTGAGTTCTGGTCCACCTTTATCTCCCATTCTATCCAGGACCTTCTAATGAGTGGTGGTAGTCGGGCACCATCTAGTTATTCTGGTGTCACCTGTGAAGCAAGCCCCCCCCCCCCTCTTGGCTGGGGCTAAGGCCCCTATGTCTTTGAGGTCAGCATGGAAGGTCACACAGGGAAGCTGTTCACAGATCAGGCCCCTCCCCTGGATTCCATGCCTCCTGGTGGCTTCCTTCCCTGTCTGTCCTACCTTCAGTTATAAAGAATTTGTAGAATTATTTGATCAGTATTGGTCTCCCCGACGAGATGAGGCGCCGTGGGAGGGTAGGGGTTGTTTCTGCTGGCCTCCCAGCAACACCCAGCCCAGAGCTCCCCACTCGCTGTATGGATCCTCTGGGGTATGGCTGTGTGTTGACGACTCAGACTCTACTTCTCTCAGAACCTTAGCCCCACCCTCCTCCACTCAGATGGTCTCCCTGGAACAATCAGGGAGACTTGGCTGTTACCCAGTTCTTCCTTGGTAAAACCGCACAGGGCAGGGGTTCCTCTCCCCGTGTGGGTGACGTGGGTGACGCACCTACAAGTGAGGGCTCCGCCCCACCGCGGACGCTGACTTGGTCTGGTTGGGCAAGACCCAGGTTGCCTAGGGGGAAGTTACTCATCCCCGGCTCAGGTAAGAGGGCCCCGGTTGAGAGGCGGCACACCTAGGGGGGACACCTAGCGAGCAGGACGGAGCCATGGACCCCGCCAGGAGACCGAGCACCCCAGCGATGATCTGGAAGGCTGGCTGGTTGCTGCTGCTGCTCCTGCTGCTCCAGGAAGGTGGGTCTGCTGCCCGGAGTGGGTGGAGGGGCCCCCACAGTGGTGTGGTGGCAGTAAGAGCATTTCTTCCAAGGGGTTGTCGAAAAAGTTCTTCTCTCCTAGCCTTTCCTGCCCGGGGCAGACGGGGCTGTGAGAAGAAATCTTTGCACCGTCCTGTAGGATGAGAGGACAGGGGAAAAGCTCTCCCAACTTGAGCAGAGGGGCTGTGAGAAGGACTCACCCTGGTCAAAGGGGAGGTGGGAAGGACTCCCCATCATGGGCACAGGGGACTGTGGGAAGGGGTTCCCATTATGAGCAGAAGGGGTTATGTGCAGAATAGGGCACTCCTCTGTGAGCAGAGGGGATGTGGGAAGGGTCACTTAGCCTGGTCAGAGGGGCCCGTGGGAAAGGCCCCTCACCATGGGCAGAGAGGGCATGGGACAATCTCCTTGAACAGAAGGGACTACGGGAAGGGTCCCCAAGCATAAACAGGATATTGTGGGAAAGGATTCTTCACTGACCCGAATGGGACGATCTCTCCGGTTTTGAGCTGAGAGATGCGGGTGGGAAGAGACCGCCCCCTAAAATCCTGGAGGGGGAATTCCTGGCAGGATCCCCCACAGCGCGGAGTCCTGGGAAGGTAGACCCACTATTGATGTGAAGGAGTCTAGACTCCTTCCCTCTCCTGTTTGGGGAAACCTGTCCCTGTCATTCTTCTTCCGAAAAAATTTGTGTCTCTGGGGAACCGAGGGCGTGTGAAGCGCCAGTTCCCCTCTGGGCGCGGAGGCTTCGGTGCAGCCTTCTCAAGCTCTCCCGGGTCTCCCCTCTGCAGGAGCGCGGGCTCTGGAGTGCTACAGCTGCGTGCAGAAGGCGGACGACGGGTGCTCCCCGCACAAGATGAAGACCGTGAAGTGCGCGCCAGGCGTGGACGTCTGCACCGAGTCCGTGGGGGCGATCGAGACCAGTGAGTGGGGACCCGGGACCACGCGGACGGCTCAGCGCCCTCCAGCCCGGCTCCGCCTCTGCCTTCGTAGCCCCGCCCCTCCCTGGCCACACCCTCTCAGTTCCGCCCCGCCCCTCTCCTTTTGCGGGCGGGTCCGTGGTGGTGGTGGTGCTGGTGGGGGGCGCCCTTAGGCCCTAACACCCTGCCTTCCCTTCGCCAACCCGCCTTAGGGTGGTGCTGGGAGGCTCAGACTGGCGAACTGGGTCGCGCAGCCCGAGTTTCGCGGCCGCCGCGTTCACCCTTCTGGTGCCTCGCCCTTTTTTTGTGGGTGCGCCCTGTTCGTTTCCGGTGCGCCTTGGACACGCCCCAGCACCTTTCTTTCCTGGCTGTAATTTTCCCCTTCCCACCTTCTGAGATGGAGGCCCTCTCCCCCCCTCCATCCCCCCCCCCAGGTCATCTAGGCTCCCCTAGTCTCAGGCTCCGCCCAGGTGAGGAAGCCCCGCCTCTTTAGGGTGGACTAAGGAGTCCTGATGGTGGAGAGGTTATGAGCTAGCTGCAAGGTCAGCAGTTTGAAGCCACCCGCTGCTCCGTGGAAGAAAGATGTGGCTTTTACTCCCGTAAACCGACAGCCGTTGGAAACCCACAGGGGCACTTCTACCCTGCCCTACAGGGGCTGCTCTGAGTCAGAAATCCATTTGATGGCAGTGAGTTGAGTAGGTTTGTGGTTTTTTTTGTTGTTGTTTGCATTTTATATTTTTGCACATATTGTTAGGGGCCAGTCATTTTTGCTGTTGTTTTTTTTTTGGGGGGGGGGGCATCACTGTCCTCTGGTAGTGGGAGTAGGAGGCCCAGACTGGAGAGCTGCTGCTGGATTTGAACCTCCAACCCTGTGGACTGCAGTCCTGCGCACAACCACTACGCCACCGGGGCTCAGTCCTTTTTTTTTTTTTTTAATTTTTATGTAGGACAGTAGTCCTTTTGAGTGGGAGAAAGAGGCGGCTTTCTACTCCCGTAAAAGAGTTATGGTCTTCGAAACCCACACAGAGTCAGAATTGACTTGATGGACGTGAGACTGAAACCCCTTTTCTGAGAGCTATTCCCTAGAAGGCCCCCGATGCTGAACATGTACGTATGCAGTTCCTTCTGGTGAAGTGGTAGCTGCTTCGCCTCTCTTTGACCGTACCACACCCACGTGGCCTTCCTTCTCTGCTCCACCGTCTCAGCGGGTTGCTTTTCTAGACCCTGCACTTTGAGGTTCCCGCCACTTTCATCCTTCTCGCCTCAGTCGTTCCCCTGCTAGCTGCTCTGATCCAGTCCTCTGCCCCGGCCAGTTTCTAGTCTCCTGAGTTGTCAAACCACTTCACCCCTGGAGATTCTGTGTGCTCAGAGGAGTGCTGGTTCCAAAGGGTTTTCAAGGCTGCCGCTTTTCAGAAGCAGATCGCCAGGCCTGTCTTCCGAGGCGCCTCGGGGTGGTTTTGAACCATCAACTTTTCTCCTAGGAGTCTTACACAGTCTGCTAGGGCCTGGACGCTGAAACTTTGGCATCACCCAGATCGCAATGTATTTGAAGCCCCGCCCCTTTGAAGCCCTACTATTCTCTCACCCTGCCCCCTCTCCACAGTCCACGGACAATTCTCGGTGGCAGTGCGGGGATGTGGCTCGGGACTTCCTGGGAAGAATGACCGTGGACTGGACCTTCACGGCCTGCTGGCCTTCATCCAACTGCATCAATGCGCCCAGGACCGCTGCAACTCCAAGCTCAACCTCACCACACGAGCGCTCAATCCCGCTGGTGAGTGGGGTACAGGGGCAGGGTCCCAGCTCCAGAGAGGTGGAGAGGCGTGCGAGGGGGCGTGGTCACGACCAGGGCGGGGTTATGGACTCGTGGGCGGGGCTGCTGGGCGCAGCTACAGTGTTGAGCTGGGGGAGTCTGTTGAGTCAGGCGTCAGCTGGAGGGACTTGAGCTGGAACCCTTTCCTTCTTGGCAGGCAATGAGAGCGCCTACAAGCCCAACGGCGTTGAGTGCTACAGTTGCGTGGGGCTCAGTCGTGAGGCGTGCCAGGGTAAGGCGCCACCCGTTGTCAGCTGCTACAACGCCAGCGACCATGTCTACAAGGGCTGTTTCGACGGCAACGTCACATTGACAGCAGGTGAGTGAGCACAGGAGCGCTGGGCCGAGGAGTTGTGGTCATCTTGAGGCCTGTGGGGCATCCTGGTACCGTCGGCCTAGTCCATCACGCTGTCCCCAGTCCATCACGGTGACGGGGAATGTTAAGGTTTTACAATTGTTTATGGTGCACAGGGGGAAGGATTACAGAGCAGATCTCAGCATTCAGCGTTTCATCTCCGTCATGATCCTCTTGATGTTTGGTCATCCATCCCATTTTCTCCCTGTGTGCCTGGCCTCCACCCCTCCTTTCCTAACCCTTTTGAACTCTGTCCTTGGCTACCTTCTGTCCACTTCACCCCAGAGAGCTGATCATCCTACGCATGCAGACCTCCATCTTGTTATCGTTCTCCCCAGCCTGCCGCTGAGCCACAGGGGTGAATTCAGATTCAGACTTCAAAGGTGACCAAGGGACTGAGTCTTGAGGGTTCTGCCAGCCTCCATCAGGCCAGCAAGCCTAACTAAGTCCCTTCATGATTTTAACCTTTTTTTTTTTTTTTTTTGGCATCACGGCTCTCCGGTGGTGGGAGTAGGACCCCGCTGCTGGAATTGAACCTCCGTCCCAGTGGGCCGCAGTCCTGCGCACAACCACTACGCCACCCGGGCTCAGCCCCGATTTTAACTTTTTATGGTATCTGTTTCCTACCTTCTAATTTGATCCCTCTCAGAGCACCTTGACTTGGGCACCATCTAGTTCTTCCCGTCTCAGGGTCCTGAAGATGGATGTCTGCCTAGCCTAAGCTTGCCCCGTATCTTACAATTTCTCGTTACTCTCCTTTTCCTCCAGACAGGAAGAGGCCCCTAGTTGCACCTTAGATGGCCCACCAATGGCTTTTAGGATACCGCCCCCCGCACCCCCCCCCCCCCCCGCTGCTGCTCACCATAGACTTTGTGTGCACTGTGCTATGTGACTTTGGTGTCAGTGGGGGGTGCTGTTGCTTGAGAGTGAGTGGAGGAAATATGCCTTCATGGAGAGCTCAGAGGTGCAGGATGGGGCGACAGGCTATGACAGGCCAAGTTC
Source organism: Nesogale talazaci (assembly GCA_004026705.1). Lineage (NCBI taxonomy): Eukaryota > Metazoa > Chordata > Mammalia > Afrosoricida > Tenrecidae > Nesogale > Nesogale talazaci. The sequence goes on along the minus strand of PVJH01029655.1, from coordinate 5,934 downwards.
CTGTTCAGGTGCTCTGGGTAGGAGAGTTTGTGGCTGTGAGCATCAGAGGTGTGGACCCATAAACACAAGCAAATCCTTTTCTTTCCTTCCCCCCTTCAAATAGCATTATTGATATATAATTCACATATACACTCCCATAGTTGAGTCATATTTATTTTTTATTTTTTGGGGGGGCATCACTGCCTCTGGTGGTTGTGGACCCTACCCAGTGCTACTCCTGAGAGCCGCCCGCTGGATTTGAACCGCCAAACCTGTGGGCCGCAGTCCCGCACTCAACCACTTACGCCGCCGGGGCTCACCCCGAGTCATATTTATTTATCTATTATTCTTTTGAGTCATATTTAAAAGGGTTGCATCATCCTCGCTACAATCACAGTTATATAACGTTTCTTCTTTCTTCTTTTGCTTATTATCAGCTTCCCATTTCCCGCCAGCCTCCTCCACTTACCCTTAATAAGCCATTAATCCAGTTAAGTCTCTCAATACATGTACCTATCCTGGATTTCATACAAGCTAATACTTGTGTTCAGGAGGAATAGCTGAGTTTCCTAATCTCTGCCGCGGGGAGTCACGGGAGATGAAGTTCCTCCAGCTTCCTCCTTTGCCAGCGACTGACTCTTAGGCTACATTTTGGCAGGTGGAGAGGCCAACCAAGAGGAAGGGGCAGAGTGGTGGGTGCAGAGAAATGATGGAGAGGAAAGAGCAGGATTTAACACCCCCCTCGGTCCCCTCCTCCCAATCAAATTACTTTACCGAGTAGTCGCTGGGAGGTGGGGGCATGGGGGCAATGAGTTCCGATAACCCCAGTCCGACTGAATCTCGCAGCCACCGAAACCACGAGCAGGGTCTTTGGTTGTGTGACTGGTGTTGTATTCTGGTCCAAGCCTTTGTTCCAAAGCATTGTGGGACATGTAGTTTGGCCTACGCATTTCCCCTTTCAAAGAACTCTGGGAAATGTGGATGGGGGCAAAGAGAATGAGGTGGTCTTTCCAGGACGTGGGTCCCGAGTTGAGACTTTTTGGATGAAGGGATGTGGGGCCCGTCTGTCTCCGTTGTGGGAGGATCCTTAGCTTTTAGCCACCCCAAATTGCATTCTGGCTTGCTTCCTCTTTGCTTGTAACCCCTGACTCATCACTGTCTCCCTCCCGCAGCCAATGTGACCGTGTCCTTACCCGTCCGGGGCTGCGTCCAGGACGAGTTCTGCACCCGCGATGGGGTGACAGGCCCCGGGTTCACGCTCAGCGGTTCCTGCTGCCAGGGCTCCCGTTGTAACGCCGACCTGCGCAACAAGACCTACTTCGCCTCCAGGATCCCTCCTCTTGTCCTGCTGCCCCCTCCCCCCACCACCACTCCAGCCCCGACCACCCCGGTGACCACGTCCACCCCAGCCCCAACCACTACTTCCACCACTGCCAAACCCAGCCCAGCGACCACCAGCCCGACTCCTCAGAAGGAGACAGAACATGAGCACTCCCAGGAAGAGGGCTCCCACTTGGCTGCGGGTGCCGCTGGCCACCAGGACCGCAGTAATATGGGGCAGTACCCCACAAAAGGTGGGACCCACGACTCCACTAGTGGTTCGACAGCTCCCGTGGCCGGACTGGTGTCTCTTCTGTTGGTTGTGGCTGCTGGCATCCTGCTTTGAGTTTCTCTATCTGGGGGGAACTTCCCATCTTGCCCTACTTCCTGGGCTCTGGGCACCCCTCTCCCCGTTCCCTACCCCCATGCCTCCAGCAGTGGACTGGGCTGGCCCAGCCCGTTTTTGTTCTTCTCATTTCCCCAATCCGCAAAATTTCTGCTGCGCTGGTTTGCAGTGTGGGGAAAATCAAGCTACGATTGTATATTAAGTCTGCCAGGGTCTTCCCGATTTGTGAGGGCGTTTGGACTGGACCCCCCTCCACTTGGTCTCTCCGTCTCTCTTTCTGTCTCTCTCTTTTTCACCCCTTCATGGTGCCTAGGACCAATTGAGAGAAGGTGGGGCTGTCGCAGGGAAGGAGGGAAGGACAAGAATGTCCTTCCTATTTCCTTTCTCTCATAGCCTAGAGAGGAGGCTCTTCCTCTGCTCACTGCTGCCCCCTGCACCCCGCCTTTGTGGGCGGGGCCTCCCACCCAGCCTGTCTCCTTGTCTAGACTGTGAGCTCTTGTCAAGAGCAGGGGATGTGCCTGATGGGTCGATTTTGCCAGCGCCTTGCACGTTAAGGACTGAATTAAAGTTAAGTTACTGTGTATAGTGCATTAAAGGCGTCATCACCATCTCAATTCTCAGCCTGATAGCTTGATGCTGAGCTGGGGGCAGGCATGACACAGCCCCGGGGAGAGCTGGGGTTTGGGGTCCTACCATTTTCTGGCCCCAAGTTAGCTCTGTGGCCTCGTGGTTATTCATTGGGCTGTGTGTGAGGCTGGGTTGTTTGGAGAAACAGAACCAGTGAGGCACGCGCGCGCGTGCACACACACACATATGAAAGAACTTCTATCAAGAAGCAATTTGATGTCAAGACAGTATCCCAACCCCAGTCCTATCAAGTTGATAAATCCGACGCTACAGGAGCCCTCTTCAGCCTCAGGTAGCTGCAGGCTAATGCCGCAGGAAAGGGGAAGCAGCTGTGGACAGATCACAGGCCTCAGGTGCTGAGTTGCACGGACCCCCAGTCTATGCAAAGATGACGGGGTGTCTACAGCTCCCAGGTTGGCTCCTAGGGTCCTGGGCCCATAGGAAGCGGTCCCTGGAGGCAGACACCGAGTCCCAGCAAACAGGCTGGAAAAGGAGGCTGAAGGGACACCTCCATTTGATCTCGCTTTTATACGAAAGGCCGCACCCCACAAGGAGGCAGTGCTCGGCTACTCCCACCTCCGGGATGGACAGGTTGGACTTCCAGGTCTAGTTGCATCAGGTTGACGTAACCTCTAACTGCCACGGACCTAACCTCAAGGGCAGCCGTTCGAAACAATCAGGGCCCCTGTGGGAGGAGGAGGGGGCTTTCCCCTCCGGGCAAGAGTTCCAGTCCTGGCAACCTGCAGGAGGAGTTCCAGCCTGTCCCAAAGGGTCGCGATGAGTTGCGAGTCCCTTGATTGGGTTTGTGAGCTTGTTAGTGGGAGGAGTCCTGGTGGCGCAGCGGTCACGTGGTCAGCTGCCAACCCAAAGGTCACCCGTGTGAACCCAGCGGCTGCTCCGCGCGAGAAAAGACTGTGATCTGTTCTTGAAAAGAGTCACCCACTGCCATCCCTCCGTGAGATGGATTGATGCCCTGACTGCCACAGTGGGCTCCGACATAAGAACAGCTGGGGGGTGGTGGTGCAGGAGCAGGGAGGGTGCCTTCTGGTTTCATATGGTCACTGTGAGTCGGGACCGAGTACCCAACAACAACCACCACAATAACAGCAGAGTCAGTTCTGACTCACGGGGACCCCGCATAGGCTGTAACTCCGTGGGTGGAGACGGCCTCACCCTCTTCCCACAGCGCTGTTGGTGGATTTGAACTGCGGTTAGCAATCCAACACTTACAGCACCGGATACCACAAGCCCAGGAAACCCTCTGGGCAGGTCTACTTGACCTGGAAGGACCACTGGGATTTGGCATCAACTCCAGGGCACAGGACATCATCCACAGCTAGTGAGGTGGCCGACACCGCTGGTCAGGGGCCATGTGGGCGAAACCATGAAGCAGGATGTTGAGTGATGAATGGGGCTTTAAATAATTACTTTTTAAAACCAGTTTTCACAATTTATAAACTAGGAGGGTGTGTTAGGCCGGGGTTGACTAGAGAAACAAATTCCATGAGACTCATATATGTGCAGGAGAGAGCTTTATTTCAAGAAGAAATTATATATCAAACAAACATCCCAGCCCAGTCCAGAAGAAGTCCCTAAGTCCGAGACGACTCCATAAGTCCGATATTAGTTCATAAGTCCCTTTTCAGATCCTCACAGCCGTGCACAACGATGAAGAATGCAGGAAGTTCACAGGCGGGTGTGTGCACAGTCTTGTAGGTCGAATGCATCTCCAGGGCTCTGGTCGCCCTTAGTGTGGCTTGAAGGGGCTTGTCAATGGGGAGGTGAAGCAAAGAGCAAGGGGGGGAGGTTCCCAGGACCCTCCTGGTGGGTGAGACCACGCCAACAAGGTGGGGCCGTCAGGCTGTGACCCGGTTGACAGGCTAGACTCCATTCCTTTACTCTAATTACCAAGCTGACATTCGACTATGTAACCAGCACCGGGAAGGAGGGGGGGGTTCACACGTCAGTTCATCACCATTGGATTCAGCAGTGTAAGTAACTCACCAACTCCAGCTTCCAGAGTCACGGAGAGTTAGAATTGACCGGACGACAGGTTTTTTTGGAGGAGGCGAGGAATAAGGGGCAAGGAAGGGACCCTGGGAGGTACAGCGGGTCAAAGTCCTGGGTTGCTCCCTGAAAGGGCCTACGAAGAAGTTCCTGGCCATCTGTGGCCGTTTCATAATCTGGTGCTAATTTAGGACTTGAGAGGTTTCAGAAGGAAGGGGTGGAGTCTAGTCTGTCCATCGAGGTCTTCCTGCACTTGGCATCAGTGCATGTGCTTCGTGTGACGGAAGAGGACTTTATAGGTCGGTATTGGGCATATGGGCTAATATCAGATTTATGGATTTGATTTGCAATCGGCTGGGATGTTTTCTTCATGTACAGTTGCTCTTGTCTATAAAGCTTTTCCCTATACCCATATGAGTGTCTATGAGTTTGTTCCTCTAGTCTAGCCAGGCTCACATGTGCCATCCCCTTCAGAAAACCACCCATTAAAAACCCCCAGAGTGCCCGTCTGCTCAGATGCCCAGAGTTTGCCAGGAGTTGGCAGCTGGTGATTGGTTGGGGGGGGGGGGGGAGAAGAGAGCTCTGTCTAATGTGAGCCCTAATGTGCTGCCACTCTCTGGTTTATTAAGAACCATTCAGGGGGCTCCCTCATGGACCCCAGAGTGCCCAGAGGTTTTGCTCATGTTTGCTGCATGCTGCGTACCTGGGGCTTGAATCCCGCCTTCCTTTTCTTCCAGGAAGCTGAAGGCTTGGCTTTGCAGGCTCCTCACACTACAGACCTAATTCAATGTCATTAAGTCACTGACTACAAGCAGTGACCTTAGAGGGCAGGGTAGAACTGCCCCTGTGGGTTTCCAAGATTAACCCCTTTGTGGGAGTAGATAGCCCCGTCTGTCTCCGGAGGAGTGGCTGGTGGTTTGGAACTGTGGACTCTGTGGATCCCCAGACTAGCGCACACTCACGACGCCACCAGGGAGAACATTCTGGCTTGGGGGGAAGGAGTCTCAGTAGGCGTGGGGGCTGTTTGTTGGGAGGGAGGGTGCTGGTTGTGGGGAATAGAGGGATGATAATAGCGCCATTGAATAGACCCAACGGCTGCAACAATGGGCTTGGACATGAGGACGATGATGAGGACGGCTGCGTTTTGTTATGTTGTACATCGGGTCGCTGTGCGTCGAAGTCAACTCGATGGTTTCTCACAAAACAACAACAGCAATAACAACTGGAATGCAGGAATAAGAATAGTAAGACCAGAGTAAGCAAGGCTCACAGCAAAACAGAAAAGACGAATAAGGCCATGAGCACCACAGCAAGGGTGATGCTCGGATGAGGAATGGTGGTAGTGACAGGAATGCTGGTGAGGTGACTGTCGTACCAGGGCTCAGGCCCGCATGCACAGCCTCATCTCATGCGATGCACACGTACTCTGATGAGGTGACGGGGAAGCCGAGGCTCCAAAGGGGGAACTCATTAATCTGCAGCAAGTAAGACATTTAGGATGTGCCAAGGAGTATCTCAAATGCTCTCCAACCCCGACACCCACCCCCTTCCCACCAACAAAACAAGACAAGTCAATTGGCTGTGGAGTCCATTCTGCCTATAGAGATCCTTCAGAACAGAGTGGAACTGCTGGCTAAGGGTTCTCCCGCAGAGGG
>PVJH01029654.1:0-25775 GCA_004026705.1 Nesogale talazaci | reverse complement strand
AAGCGTCTCTGAGAGGTGGGTGCTGATGGAACAAGTATTTCAAGCTGAGGAAGGGAACGAGGTGTGTGAGCATGTGGGAGAGCATCTCAGGCCAGAGGGACAGCCCGTGCAAAGGTCCTGAGGTGAGGGCAGGTCTAGCCAGCAGCGAGTCAAGGTCAGACTGGGTAGGGTCTTATAAGCCACCACTTCTTCCTGAAGAGATCAGTCTCAGGCACCCCACGGGACAATTCTATGCAGCCCTACAGTTGGACATGAGTTCAGATCAACTTGACGGCCACAGGTTTAGAAGAGCCAGCGGCAGAGGAAGAAACCCACAGGGCCTAAGCACAGCTGTGGGGAAGGGCTGTGAAGAAGTGACATGCCGGGGGACATCTCACCCCGCACCACGGCCTGTCACAGAGACGGCCGGCCGGCTCACAGTGGGCAGGGACAGAAGTGGGGGAGGGGAGAGGGGGTGTCTCCGGGTAGAGATGTCACGGTGCATCGTGGAACTGCAGCCGGAAATCTACTGGGAACTCCAAAAGGAAGGCAAGACATCACTTTCTGACCCACTGCAAAATCCCAATCTAATCAAAGATCAGCAGAATCACCTAACAATTTAGCAACATACTGTGGCGTTTTAAAATTAAAATATGTTGCAATACTATCTTTGCATTCCCTGAACATTTTTGCTGCTCCAGATTGACCAAATTTTTAATTAAGGAATTCCTCCTTCCCACCCCCCACCCCCGGTCGATGGTGTCTCCATTAAAATATGGTCACTTTAGGATAGGTCCATGTGGCTTCTCCTCAGGGGTGTCTCGCAGAGGGTGAGAGGAGAGAGACAGCGTTTGTCTCCCGCCTCCAAGGAGGAGACAGAGGAATTCCCAGAATCCTCAGGAGAAGGCTGTGCCCACACAGAGGCCTCATTGGCTATGTCCCGATGGACAGGCTAGACTCCACCCCTATACTCTTCATCCTCAAATGGACAGCAGGTTATCTAAGTACCACAGCGACCGAGGGATTTCTCTCCTCTTCTCGGCCCACCTCTGAAACGATGTGCTGGTCTGTCGCTGGGTGGAAGTGCCTCCCCTGGCAACCACCTACTGCACCGGTGCCTCCACATCGGCCTCCTTCCCGTTAGGGGGACAAGATAGCCCAGGCCCTTCTGTGACTGGCTGATCCCCTCCCTGAGGTTGGGGCAGGTTGGGGCACCCATCACCATCTCCTCTCTCTTTCCCACGGCCCCAGGCGAAGGTTAAAAACCAGCATTATTTTGAAACCACAGAGAGGGAAGCAGCTCCTTCTGGCCGTGTCCTCGCTGTCTAATTCTGTAAATGTCTGATGGCCACGCCTCCGTCTTTTTGGCTCTCCCTGAAGAACGCTCGCTGGGCTCCGCGGTGGGCGCCATGCCAACAAGGCTGTCTTGCCACCCGTGAGGAACTCGGCTAGTTTGATTTTTTTAATGACCTTTGACATTTGGGGAAACAAAACACCATCTGCAGGGACAAGATCGGGGCTGTGTATGGTGGTGGGTGGCGGTTTCCCAAGAGAATTCTCCTGAGACAGCTTTTGCTACCCTTGAAGAGTGTGCAGATTGATTGGCACAATGGGGGGAAAATTCCTCAGGGAAACTTTCCTGGCCTTTACACACACACAAACACACTACACACCCTCACAAATGCACTTGTCAATTTTCTTTTCTTTTGGGGGGCATCACTGCCCTCTGGTGGGAGTGGGAGGTCCAGCCTTGCTCCTAGAGAGCTGCTGCTGGATTTGAACCGCCGAGCCAGTGGTCCGTAGTCCCGCACACAACCCCTACGCCACTGGGGTTCAGCCCCTGTCAATTTTCTTAAAGCTTCCAGAGAAGCTCCCATGATTATCCTATGTAAAGTGACTAGATTTTAACATTGGTAAAGTGACCAGACATCCACTTTTTAACAATTTAACAATGTCCCTCGGTATTTTATAGTTAAAATAAATATATCACAATACTATTTTTGCAGCTGAGCCCTGGTGGTGCAGGGGTTGTGTGCGGGACTGTGGCCCACAGGGTTGGTGGTTCAAATCCAGCAGCAGCTCTCCAGGAGCAAGGCTGGAATTCCTTCTCCCACCAGGGCAGTGATACGGAAAAAAAATACTATTTTTGGGTTCTATGAAAATTTTTGTTGCTCCATATAGACCAAATTTTTAATCAAGAACTCCCCCCCCCCCCGCCCCCAGTCCCCTGGTCAATGGTGTCCCGCTTAAAATCTGGTCACTTTACTAAAGCAGGACACCATTCCCTTTCTGTTCTCCCGCCATTCTTTCCAAAAATTGGGACTTTTTAAAAACGCCATGGGACGCGGGGAAAATCGATTAAGATCGGGACTGTCCTGCCAAAAGCGGGGCGTCTGGTCACTTTACCTATGTCCTTCGAGAAAATGTATCGAAAGTTCTCCTTTGGAGTCTCCCAGCCTCAAGTCTTTGCCATCTGAACTGAGTGATGTCTATGCTTTGAACTGAACTGGTCCAGCAAGTCTGTTGGAAGCTACCATTTGAATCAGACCTCGCGCTGCCGATTGTACAGGTAAGTCCAAGATTTGTCCTCCGTTGGACATTGTGGCGGTCATGTGCTTATGTCAATTTCACGATTGAGATGTAGGGATGGAGTCTGGCCTGTTAATCTGGAGATAGCCATTGAGGCATCTCTGTGGGCATGGCTTTCTCCTGAGACTTTTGGGCACTCTCATGATATTTCCCTCACGGAGATGAGAAGCTCTCTCCCCAGTTGTTGGGGGTTAGTCTCAGAGACAACGAACTATGGACAAGATGGCAGCGTCTGAGGAGCTGAAGAAGCCGGAGGAGAAGCCACACGGCCTTACCCTGATGGAAACAGACCTCTAAAGTTGGAGAAGCCACGTGGAGATCCCAGCCAGCGCTGAGTTGCCTCTACCACCACTGGATGCTGTTGATGGACCCTGAGCCCTGGAAATGAGGAGCCATGAGGGGACCCCTGCCAGCGCTGGGATTCTGCACCCACTGGCCTGTGACTTCGTGAGTCGGAAGGAGACATTATAGACTGGTATCGGGCATATGGGCTAATATCAGACTTATGACTTTGAACTGGACTGGGTTGGGATGCTTTCTCAATGTTCCATTCCTTTTGTATATAAACCTCTCCTTTATATCCATATGCGTGTCTATGAATTTGCTTCTCTAGTCTACCCGGACCAACAGAAACATCATTCCAAAAATCACCTTCCTTAGTGTCGATGTTGCCCAAAAGAACCATAGAACCATAGAAAGACCAGGTCTTGGTGCCAGCGGATTTCCATGCGATGCTGTTGGTATCTATGGCATCCAGACGCTTGCTGAAAGCGGAGAATGACAAACAGGTGTCATCACATCGCTGGGCGTCCCTCAGTCCTCTTCTGCCACCAGCTTCCAGACGTCAGCGCTTTCCTCATGTGCCAAGGACGGTCTGCCCTCCCTCAGTTCCTCATTGAGGGCTTCCCAACCTTCCTGAACATGTGCCATACATGTCAAAGTGGTTACTTGGGGGTGCGCCGGCTTCCTGCCAAGCTGCAAGGATTTGGGAAGATGTGCGCTTGGATATTGTTAAAGCTTTGAAATCGCTCTTACCTCACATGTGCTCTTTCCCGTAGTCCTTTCTTTGGGAAGACACCGAGTGAGACCCAGACCAGCGTGTCATTGGGAGAATGTGTCTGCAGCCCTCCGGAGCAGGTCACAGGCGTGCGTGTCTTTAAGCACATTGTGTTTGAGCCAGCCTGTTCAGGCAATGAACTAGACCTCGAGGAGCACTTTTTTTTTGGGGGGGGCATCATTGCCCTCTGGTGGAAGTGGGAGGCCCAGCCTTGCTCCTGGAGAACTGCCGCTGGATTTGAACCGCCAAGCCAGTGGGCCGCAGTCCCGCACTCAACCACTATGCCAACAGGGCTCAGCCCACTTTTTTTTTTTTTAATGTAAACTTATATGACTCTACCCTATTGGGTTGATCCTTAACAATGTGCCTTTAACCAACACATCAGAGGATGCTGATGTAGACTTAAACTTGAGAGTCGTGGCTTAAAAAAAAAAAAAAAAAAAAAAAAGATTCCCAATAGCCTGGAAGGCTGGAGTGGCCCTTGGATAAAGTCTGTTTAAGACTAGGTCAGTGGGTGGGGGCTTAGCTTTGGAGGCAAGGAAACAGGAGACACCTGGACTGAGTGAGCAGCAGCCAACATGGTTGGGGCAGAACGCCGACGGGGTCAAGAAACAGACCTGCTCGTGTCCCCTTGAGGTTCGTGTCCCCTTGAGGAACTGGGAATGGGTTGCTAAGAGCCTTTGTTATGATTCCGTGCTCTCCAGGGCATCTGCAGGGTAGAATTAGGCCCTGTGGAAGAGGCATCTACCAGAGGCAATGCCCCAAAGCTTGTCTGGGTGTGTGCCCCGGGCATCTTCTGAGTGCCCCTCCACGCCCTTCTCCCACTCTGCTCTTTGCCCCAGGACCCTAACCTGTACAGAACACATCAAGGGGCACCTCTAACTTCCAGCTGGTTAGGCCACTGGGGAGGCCAAACAGGAAGAGGGAGGATACTGACTAGTCAAGTTCATTTCCTTGGCTACTTTCTCACCAGGCTGCCCTCAACTGATGAACTTCATCTGAGAGCAGTGCTGTTTGCCTGGAGACCTGGTCTCCAGGAATGTCCTTCTCACCTCCAGTCTCCTTGGGGGTAGATTGCAAGTGGTGCATGAAATTGGATGGGGTGGGGGGGAGTGTACATCATTTCCTAACCAGGAAGTGTGTTGCCTTGTCAAAGACGGCTTCATGGTCGAAAGCTTTTTGCAGATAAGCAACTGTATCCTCTCCACGGATATCTTTATTTGGTAAAATTAACTTCCACTCATCAGTATTTTATACGCGTGTTGTGATCAACGCCCCGGTAAAGTCTATGATCTAGTCTACTGCAAGGTTTTACTAATATTTGGAGAAACGGAACTCAGGAGAATGGACTGATGTTGTCATTATGCCCATTTGACATTGTTCTGGTTCACTAGAGGCTGTTACTATTTCTTTGGGTGGCCCTGACCCATCGAGTGTGCCCGCCCGTGTGTATCTGCGGGGCAGGGGGATGGAGGGGGAAAGGGCTGGGCCCCCACAGCTGCCTGCTTCTCTTTGTAAGTGAGCAAAAAAGCCTGCTAGTGTGCACTGCGCTCGGCTCACCGGCTTAGTAATGCAAGGCTGTCCCTGAGGGGGGAAAACACATCAGGAGTCTGAGCCTACGGAAGGCAATCGGTGTAATGGCTCTGCATTGGGCTGGGACTCCCACAGCAGACAGTTCGAAGCCACCCATGGCTCTGCAGAACATGTGATAGTGCGGGTAGACTAGAGAAACAAATTCATAAACACGCACATGGATATAAGGGAGAGGTTTCTAGACAAGAGGAATGAAACATGGAGAAAGCATCCCAACGCAGTCCAGTCCGAAGTCATAAGTCTGATATTAGCTCCTATGTCCAATACCAGTCTATAAAATCTCCTTCTGACTCACAAAACACATGCAATGACACCAGGATAATCATAGGCCAGTGGGTGCAGAGTCTTGTGTGTCCTGTGGCAGCAGAATTATCCCGGCGCTGGCAGGGGTCTCCCCACGGCTCCTCGTTTCCAGGGATCAGGGTCCATCAGCAGTATCCATTGGCAGTAGAAGCATCTTGGCGCTGGCGGGGGTCTCTCTGTGGCTTCTCCAGCCCCAGAGGTCTGGGTCCATCAGGGCAAGCCCACGTGGCTTCTCCTCCAGGCTCCAGGAATCAGGATCGATCAGCAGGCTGTCATCTCATCTTGTCAGTAGTTCATCTCTAAGAGAAAGTGCGTCAAGTCTCTCTTCTCCAATTGGGAAATACCATGAGATTTCCTAGCGTTCTCAGGAGAAAACCATACCCACACAGAGGTCTCCTTGGCTATCTTCAGAGTGACAGGCTAGACTCCACCCCTAGACTCCCAATCATGAAATTGACATACGAGTACATGACCGCCACAGAAGGTTTCACTCTGGAAAACCCACAAGGGGTGACGATGCGCCAGCATTGGCTTGATGGCCATGAGTTTTTGAATGATATCAATTGCACTGTTCAACACTGTTATAAGAAGACAAGCTCGGGGTGGGGAAAAAAAAAAGAAGAAGAAGACAAGCTCCTTGCCATCTTACTGTGTCACAAAGCCTTTTCCTCTCTGCGAGTCTCCATCCAGGGCTTTGAAAGGAATGCAGCAGTAGCTTCCTTCAGGACTTTATCTCCATGGCGACATCGTACCAGCCCCAAGGCAGGGAGGGAGCAGCCTCAGTGACTGGGACTCTCCGGAGCTCAGGCGTGCGGACTCTGCCAGCTGAAGCTCTACTCATCCCCCTGTGGGACTAGGGATCCTAGCTTCCAGGGAGATGCCCTCTGAGACTGCCCCTCACCACCGTCCTGAGATGGAAAATCTCACGGCCCCTGAGATGGAAAATCCTCCAGGATGGGAGAAAAGTGGGTACCCTGCCCACCCTGTGGCTGGAAGCTTGTAGAGTGGGGGTGGGGTGGACCCTTGCCCTTTTTTCTCATCCATTATTACTTTGACAGTGATTGCTCTAAAGTCTCGGAATCAGAGACATGTGGAGAATGGGAATTTTACGGTAGCTACTTTGTAAAGAAACCATATTTCATTCTGTTTGGGTACTTTTTAAAAAAAAAACCGTTTTTTTTTTTTTTCCGGTGGGAACAGGCTTGAAAGCTTTTGCACCTCTGGCTAGACTGCAGATGTTTCTGTGAGCTAAGCTTTAAGGCCTCAGCCCCAAGGACGGCCGTTCAAATCCACCAGCCTCCCTGTGGGAGAAAGGGACTGTCTACTCCTGTAAAGGGTGACAGACACAGAAACCCACAATCGCTCTGAGTCAGCCTTCACGCAATGGCAGTGAGCTTGAAGTTCCTTTTGCAAGACTTAATGCTTTGAGACTAATGTCCACAGAGGGACTAACTGGTTGGTGTAAAATTATAGGTGATATTTATTTCCTTGAAAGGGATATATATACACACATATATGTATGCATATATTTGTCTAAAATTTCTAAAATGTGCATTTATTTCCTGGAAAGGAATGTATATGTGTGTATATGTATTTCTCTAAAATACATGTATTTCTCTAAAATTTCTAAAATGAGCATGTATCACTTTAATAATCAGGGGGGAAAAGCTTTTTAAAAAAGAATATGTTGGGGCTGAGCCCCAGTGGCGTAGTGGTTGTGCTCAGGACTGCGGCCCACTGGGACAGAGGTTCTATTCCAGCAGTGGGGCTGGGCCTCCTACTCCCACCACCGGAGAGCCGTGATGTCCCCCCCCCAAAAAAAAAGGGGGGAGGAGGGGGAAGAGGAGCTTATACCAAGCGCTCGAGTGGGAAATATTTGGAAATGAAGATGGCAACACGTGTACAAATATGCTCGATGCACACGATGTGTTGTAAGAGTCCCCAATAAAATCACTGGGGGAAAAAAAGAGAAGGCTATGTTACGGTTAGGCTTCCGGGGTGGTATGCCTCGGTTCACGCTTCACAGCGTGGCAGAAGCACATCTGTAAGTCCCAGTGATTGTTTAGTGAGGGAAAGGGGAGTTTCAGGCATTCCAGTCCAGAAAAGCGTGCAGGCAGGCATGGGTGGGTGGGGGCGTGGGACAACTCGCAGCTGCCAATGGCCGTTTCCAGGGAGCGTGGACCCACAGGTGCAAGGCAGACATACCTGTGCAGGTGCGCGGAGGGGGCGGGAGCAGGACCCAGGGTCAGGAAATCCTGAGAGGGCGCGCCCCCGTGCGCACGCCGGAGGAATGGCACCCTCCGCGGTCCCGGCGCGCTGCAACAAGAGACATGGGCCTGCGCGTCAGCCTGCGCTTCTCCCTTCCCAGCCCGAGGGGCCAGGGAGGCGGGGCTGAGGCTTCGGACTGATCTTATTGGCTGAGTTGAGGTGCATCAGTGTGATGTCATATTGCACCAAGGTGGGTGTGCCCAGGCGGACCTCCCACCTGGGACGGGGTGGCTGGGGTGTGAGCCTGCTCAGTTCTGACTTTTCCCTTCGGTTTCTAATTGGTGCGCCCGATTTCTTGGCGACCCCTTTATGGTGGCAGGGACAGCCACTTTTCCTTTCGTGCGGTCATTAGGGACGACACCTCCCCCCACTCCCCCTCCTCCCCCCCACCCCTTTGTTCCTGATGTAGCGGCCTATCAGTATTGCACAGCAGCCCCGGTGATGCAGTGCTTATGCGTCGGCTGCGAAGCACACGGTCAGCAGATCGAAACCGCCAGTCGCGACGCCGGAGAAAGGCTGGACTTTCTACTCCCGTGCATCCACAGTTCAAGTCTCGGAACCCACAGGGCTCACTGGGAATGGTCATCAACTCAGTGGAGCATGGTCTTTGCACGGCCTAGGGAAACAGACCCTTCAAAAAGAAAGAAAGAAAAGAAAACCGACACTTCGTGCTTACCTGGCAGGAGAGAGACCACGATCACGAAGGTGGTTTTCCTGGGGCGAGGTTCACCCACTGCACTCCGGGTGTGCGGACCTCTCCCCAAATGTGGGAAACCCGACTGCAGTAATTTGTGGTAGTGGGGGACTGCGTTAGCGTTCTCCCCTGCATATGATGAAAGAAAGAAAGAAAGAAAGAAAGAAAGAAAGAAAGAAAGAAAGAAAGAAAGAAAGAAAGAAAAGAAAAGAAAGAAAAAACAATTCTCTCCTGGAAACCATCCACTGTAGTGCAACTGAGAGAAAGGAAACGCGTACATCTTACACGAATTAGGTGAAGATTTCCAGAGATCCTAGTTTACAGACACAGTTTGTTTCAACTCATCCCATTGCAAACTCCTCGAGGTGCAACCGCTTACCCCACTTCCCATGTTCCCTATGTCCATTCTGCCTTCTTTCCCAGCCCTCTGAACTCCCTGCCCTTCATGGATCATTTAAACCAGGGTTCCTCAAGTTTCAGCTCGTGGGTCACCTGCGGCCCACAGAAGACCTGTATCTGGCCCGCTGGGTGTTTTTGTTGCAGCTGTTGTCCTGCTTAGCAGCCCACTCATCCCGGGCCCACAGTGAATTTGTTCATTGTCTGTTTTTTTTTTTTTTTTTAAATGATAGCCTGGCCCTGGGCCTGAGGGACAGTGAACTGGCCCCCTGTTTAAAAAGTTCGAGGACCCCTGATTAAACACAGAGGGGCGTTTAGTCCCAGATCTTGGGGCGGGGGTGTCTCACCAGTCTCCATCCCACCGGTAAGCCTGGTGTCTCTCAGGAGCTTGAGGCTGTTCCATGTTTCTCTCCCACTCTGTCGAGGACCTTCCAAAGCACACACACCATTGTCTGTGAAACGACCAAGCACCGAGAACTTCAGCACGTGCACTTGTACGCCTGACCCCATGCCAGGCAGGGCAGGCAGTCCCCACGCGAGGCGCAGGGAGGGGCAGGGCAGGAGGAGCGAGTCACTCCTGGGAGGGAAGGCCTCATCTTGAAAGGGAAACGCCAAACAATTCAAGGGCTGAGGGCTGAGCCCCTGTGGCGTAAGTGGTTGAATGCGGGACTGCGGCCCGCTGGGCTTGACGGTTCAAATCCAGCGGCGGCTCTCAGGAGCAGCCCTGGCCACCAGAGGCTGTGATGCCCCCAAAAACAAAACAAAACAAAAGAGCTGAGAAAGTGGAGCGAGGAAGAGAGAACGTTGTATAAAGTGCCCAGAGGGATCCGCCGTGCCCGTCTATTGGTTCGTCAGACTGTGGAGACTCCTGCGTGTTTTGATGCTGAGAGCTCTGCCTTAGTGGTTCCGATGCCAGCAGGGTTGTGTCAGTCCCAGTAGACTAGAGAAACAAATCCATAGACATGCATATGGATATGGGGGAAAGGTTTCTATACAAGAGGAATGGAACATGGAGAAAGCATCCCAACCCAGTCCAGTCCGAGGTCTTAAGTCTGCTATTAGCCCGTATGTCCGATACCAGTTTACAAAGTCTCCTTCTGACTCATGAAGTCGCAGGCCAATGGGTGTATTGTGTGTCCAGAGTCTTGTGTATCCAGCGGCAGTAGAAGCATCCTGACGCTCGCAGGGATCTCCCCATGGCTCCTCATGTCCAGGGCTCAGGATCCATCAGCCAGTATCCAGTGGTGGTAGAAGCATCTGAGCGCTGGCAGGGGTCTCTCTGTGGCTTTTCTGGCTTTAGAGGTCTGGTTCCATCAGGGTAAGGCCGCGTGGCTTCTCCTCCAGCTCCTCCATCCTCCAGGAATCAGGATTGATCAGCATGCTGTCATCTCATCTTATCTCATCAATAGTCTCTCTTCTCCAATTGGGAAATCCCGCGAGACTTCCCAGAATTCTCAGGAGAAAGCCAGGCCCACACAGAGGCCTCACTGGCTACTCGTTGGCTATCTCCAGATTAACAGACTAGACTCCGCCCCTACCTCCCAATCATGAAATTGACATCACGAATACATGACCGCCACAGAGACCACAATTTCCCTCTTGTTTGGGCAGCATGTTTCTGATGTATGCTGCTCGCGGATTAGAAAACGGAGGTGTCCTTTTTCACCTTTCCTTCTGATGATGTGATTAGAATTGGCCATCTCTTTTGGTGACTCTTAGGTACCTGAGTTCGGTTTTTCTGAACCGCTCATGGAAGGAAGGGGCATGGGTGGTGCAGCAGTTGAAGCAGTCAGTTGTGAATCAAAGGGTGAGTGGTTCTAATTCCGCAGCTGCAGGAGAAAGATGTCGCAGTAGTCTACTTCCCTGCACATTCACAGTCTCAGAGACACAGGCCGCCTCCCTCCCCTCTGAGCACCAGGAAGCCACTGCTTTTAGCTCTCTCCAGCATGGCCACCACAAGTCCTCCCTAGGGCCTGGGCAGTGACGGGCAACCCCAGATGGGGAAGAATGACGAGGACCTGGAGGAGTGGCCGGTGGAGTGGAAGGTCACGCCTGGACTCCCAGGTCTGCCCGCACAACGGTGTGATTCTGAGCTGGTGAACAGCCTCTTCCGTGAAAGATCTGAGCCAGTGACGGTGCCCGAGGACCCGCCATCCAGGGTCTCCAAGGAGTTGGAGCAGGTGGCTCAGGCCCTGAAGGACTCTGGGGTCACCAAGACAGACATGTTCCCGATTTTGGACCTCTTGGAGGGCAAAGATATGACTGCAAGGGAGAGGGCCCTCAGGGTTTGGGGCAGCGTGGCAGTGACCAAGGATGATTGATGGGCACTACCATGGGTGGTGGTCATGTACCTATGTCCATCTCATGATTGAGATGTAGGGGTGGAGTCTGGCCTGTCAATCTGGAGATAGCCAATGAGGCCTCTGTGTGGGCTTGGCTTTCTCCTGAGAATTCTGGGAAGTTTCACGGGATTTCCCAATTGGAGAAGAGAGACTTGACTCAGTCTCAAGGGTGATGAAGGACTGACAAGACAAGATGGCAGCGTTGGAGGAGCTGAAGGAGCTGGAGGAGAAGCCACATGACCTTACCCTGATGGAACCTCTGAATGTGTAAAATCAGACCTCTGAAGCCAGAGAAGCCACAGAGAGACCCGTACCAGCACCAAGATGTTTCTATCACCACTGGATACTGTTGATGGACCCTGAGCCCTGGAAGCGAGGAGTCGTGGGACGATCCCTGCCAGTGCCGGGACTCTGCACCCACTGGCCTGTGACTTCGTGAATTGGAAGGAGACTTTATAGACTGGTATCGACATATGGGCTAATATCAGACTTATGACCTTGGACTAGACTGGGTTGGGATGCTTTCTCAATGTTGCATTCCTCTTGTATCGAAACCTCTCCCTTATATCCATATGTGTGTCTGTGAGTTTGTTTCTCTAGTCTACCCGGACTAACACACCATGGACCCCCTCAGGTCTATGAAGAAAGTCCAGGAGCACACGAGGGAATTCACAGAGAGCCGACTTCAGGAGGGCAAGCATGTCATTGGCAGCCAGAGATATGAGCCCATATGTCTGATACCAGTCTATAAAGTCTCCTTCTGACTCACGAAGCACATATGGTGACACCAGGACAATCCAGGCCAGGGGGTGCGGAGTCTTGTGTATCTAATGGCAGTAGAAGCATCCAGGCACTGGCAGGGGTCTCCCCATGACTCCTCATTCCCAGAGCTTAGGGTCCATCAGCAGTATCTGTTGGTGGGAGAGACATCTCAGTGCTGGCATTAGCTCCTCCTTTTTCCACGCCCTTCCCTTCCCCCCCCCCATGGGCTCTTGATAATTTATGAATTATTATTATTATTTTGTCATAGTGTACACTGTCCGATGTGTCCATTCACCACTTCCCTGTTGTCCATCCCCCAGGGAGGACGTTATATGTAGATCCTTTTGATAGGTACCCCCTTTCTACTCCACCTTCCTTCTATCCTCCCTGTATCACCCCCTCTCACTACTGGTCCAAAAGGGAGCATCTGTCTTGAATTCCCCATGTTTTCCAGTGTTAATAAGAAGTTTGCTATCTGATTTTACACATTAATCATGTACCAAACCCCAAGACTCAAAGCAAGAGTAACACCGGCTACAATATTAAGGTTATACGCCAACTTGGCCAAATCATGATTTTCAGTGGTTTGGCAGTGATGGAATGATTTAATTTGACAATTATGGGATAGTGTAATCACTTCCGATTTGTGATCTGAGGTGTCCTCTTCCATTTTCCATGTTGCCAATTTTCACACAATGACTTGGTCTTTGGCATCTAACCATGTCAATCAGTAAAGGGTGGATATATATATATGTATACATATGTGCATGTATATATGTGGTGCGTGTACATATATGTGTGTTGAGAGAGACAGGCAGAAGTGTGTGTTTAGAGATGGGTAGAGAGATATGAGTTGTGGTGGAGATGTGGGGAAGAAACCGTGATATGGATAAAGACAGTCATAGAGACAGAGATAAGAAAAGACGTGTGGGACACACACCAGAGAGATAAGGCACGATGACAGATCGGGTGTCTCCCACAAGAAAGACAGTTCATAGCGGTGCAGCTGAACGGACGGATGAGAATCACTGCTCAGTGGGGGAGGAGTCAGACAGATATTGAGAAGGAACCACAAGAACCATCCAGAAGCAACTGTATTCAGTTCACATTGAGACGACAGCCTTCACGCCCGATGGGAACGAAGAGAGTGGATCCTGTAGGGGCAGAACGAACAGAACTTACTGTTTGGATGGTGGCTATGAGAGAAAAAATGAGAGTTGGTCCCAGGTCTTGGTCTTAAGTGACTGGGGGGCTCTTATTTCCATTCGATGAAACAGGGACTGGGTATCTGTGGCGGTCATGTGCTTATGTTAATTTCATGGTTGAGATGGAGGGGTGAAGTCTGGCCTGTTCATCTGGAGAGAGCCATTGAGTAGCCAATGAGGCCTCCGTGGGGGCATGGCTTTCTCCTGATATGTCTGGGAAATCTCGCGATATTTCCCTCGTGAAGCTGAGAAGCTATCTCCCCAGTTATTGGGAGTTAGTCTCAGAGACGATGAATTACGGACCAGACAAGATGGTAGCATCTGAGGAGCCAGCAGAGAAGCCACATGGCTAGGCCCTGATGGAGCCAGACCTCTGAAGCTGAAGAGGCCACATGGAAACTCCTGCCAGCGCGGAGTTGCTTCTGCCACCACTGGATGCTGCTCATGGGCCCTGAGTCCTGGAAGCAAGGAGCCATGGGGAGACCCCTGCCAGTGCTGGGACTCTGCACCCACTGACCTGTGACTTTGCGAGTCAGAAGGAGACTTTATAGACTGGTATCAGGCATATGGGCTAATATCAGACTTATGACTTTGAACTGGACTGGGTTGGGATGCTTTCTCAGTGTTCCATTCCTTTTGTATCTAAACGCTTTCCTTATATCCATATGCATGTCTGTATATTTGTTCCTCTGGTCTATCCAGACTGACACAGTATAGGTGGGTCAGAGTCATTTTGAGGTGCCCAGGAAGCGTTCAGCAGGTGCTGGCTAGAGGGTTGTTAGAGATCTGAACCCAGATCTCAAGAAGCAGGTTTGGGTGGGAGGTGTAGAGTGAGGACTCACCTGAGTTCGTTGTCCGTGAGCAAAATCCCACTCAGAGGGACCCTACTGTTGTTGATGCTAGTGACAGGGAGTTGGTTGGGGCGCAGGGACAGCCTGTGCACCCCAGGATGAAATGCCGCCTGGTCCTGCCATGTTCTCACGTGTGAGTTCCTTGTTGCAGCCACGGAAGAAGCTTGTGAAGAGGCTGCCTCTTTCTCACCTCCCTCTCCTTTACCAAGCATGATGTCTTTCTTCAGGGACCCTACAGGACAGGGGGAACCTGCCTCAGAGGGTCTCCGAGGTTGTGATCTTGGAAGCATTTTCCCCGATCGTTATCCCTTGCAGCGGGCCCCCTTTCAGTTAGTTGAGTCGTTGAATGATGCAACATCAGGAGCTCCTCCCCAGAGCACAGTCCACAATCATCGAGTCAGTTCTGATGCAGTGGTGTGGCTCTGACAGGACTGTCCAGGTAAGACATGATAATGACTCAAAATTTGTTGAGGGAAAGTGAGAGAAACAACCCCAACCTGGTCTGACTGGAAGATCACACCAAAGTCAATGCCACGAAGGCAATCTCAACTCATCATGACCCTCGGGAAAGAACAGGCCTGCTCCTGTAGGGTTTGGGGGCTAAATATCTTTGGGGGAGCCAAAAGCCTCATCTTTTTCCCCTGGAGCAGTCAGTGGATTCGAACTACTGACCATGCAGTTAGTTGCCCAATGTGGAATCCACTTGACCCCCAGGACTCCTCTCCCACAAGCAGAACAGTCCCCAAACAAGAGTGTCGCATAAGGGAGGCTGTGGAGGGGGCAGGGCAGAACCAACTTGGAGTTGATCACATTTATTTTCCTTAAGCAGGAGGAAGTAGTGATAAGAGTGACACTGCAACTTGGATGACAAGATCCAGAGCGTTGGCCATATAGTCCAGGAGAAGTGAAGAAGATGAAGCGTGAGGGGAAACCAGCCCCTAACATTATCCCGGGTTCAGTAGGTGCAATTGTAAGGATATCATATCGAGAGATCGCTAAGCTGAGCCCTGGTGGTGCAGTGGTTGCGTGCGGGACTGCGGACCATAGGGTTGACGGTTCAAATCCAGCAGCGGCTCTCCAGGAGCAACACTGGGCTTCCCACTCCCACCAGGGCAGTGATGCGGAGCGGGGGGGCGAGGACAAAAAATCTGGGGATCATTGTAAAGCCATAGAGAGTAGGAGATAGAGGAATCAGACACATTTCAGGGGAGCATGCTCACCTCAGCCCTTCTTGGTGGTCCAGGTGGGGATCCGGAAGGACTGGGAGGACAGCAGAGAGCCTCTCTGCTCTTTATGTCTGACCTAGGCCTACATATCCTTAGGGGCGTGATGACGGGTAACCACACATGTCCCAGGAAGGGGCTGTACAATAGACATTTGTGTCACAAAAAGGGGATGGGCTAGGGGTGTACATGCAATATGAAGGGGAGGGATTAGGGGTACACATGTGACAAGATGGGCAGACCCTAGAATCCATATGACAGCCTAAACTTGGTCACCCTTGAATGGGCTTGACC
Organism: Nesogale talazaci; assembly: GCA_004026705.1. NCBI lineage: Eukaryota > Metazoa > Chordata > Mammalia > Afrosoricida > Tenrecidae > Nesogale > Nesogale talazaci. The sequence goes on along the minus strand of PVJH01029654.1, from coordinate 10,219 downwards.
TCCCTGGGCTCTCCTTCAAGGGAACCATCCACTACCTTTATCACAAGGGAGCATGTCGTACTTCGGGTGGGACAGATGATACTGTCCGATTGTTCTAGATGACTGATAAGCCTTAGGGGCAGGAACCTCTGCCCCCCTTTCCTGGACCTTCAAGTGCACGGGCAGCATCTTAGATTGGGCATAAACTTGGGGGAGACAACCTGGGGAGAAGCTTCTCTATATCCAACAGTGATGGAACTGGAGACTTACGGTATTGAAAAGCCCTCTGTGGGATCTTGTAAGATTATCCTGTGAGGAGATAGAGGCCTCGGTCCTGGGCTCCGAGCTAGAAAGCATTCGAGCAGAAGCCTGGTTTGTGATCCAAACGCGTTTTATGAAGGTTAAAAGAAGTTTCTGGGCTGAGCCCCGGTGGCGTAGTGGTTGTGCGCGAGACTGCGGCCCACTGGGTTGGAGGTTCAATTCCAGCTCCCAGGAGCAAAGGCTGGGCCTCCTACTCCCACCACCTGAGGGTAGTGATGCCTAAAAAAAAAAAAAAAAAAGAAGAAGAAGCTTCTGCTTAGCCCCAGTGGAGCAGTGGTTGCGTGCGGGACTAGCGGCCCACAGGGTGGACGGTTCAAATCCAGCAGCTGCTCTCCAGGAGCAAGGCTGGACTTCCTACTTCCACCAGGGCAGTTTCATGTTCACACAGGCACCCACGAGATCCTTCACCCCCGCCTGCCGGCTGGAAAGTGGTCAAGAGAGAGCCACATTGCACAGCAGCCGCTGGCAAAGGGCCAAACCCTTGGTCTTTTCAAATCTTCCCTGGGGAGGCATGACTGAGACCCTCGTGGACGCCATTGGCTGAATTGATTTTACCTGGCCGAGGGGAGCCAATCCAGCTTGCAGCATCCTGGCTAGGAAACCTGGACCTTTGAACCCGCGCAGTGTGCCATTCTTTTGCTGAGGGCGCGCAATGGACGCCTTCTGTGCTGACCCCCTTCTCCATCTGTCCAAGAAAACCATTGCAGATTGAGTTACCATCGCTAAACATCCGAAACAAAATCAATTGCACCTCCTCAGGTGACTGGATCAGCAGGCCGAAGCACGTCGAGAACGTCCAACGGGGACGAATCCCCCAGACAGTCTGCCGTGGGGAAGAACCCAGACGCGAGAGTGCGTCATTTGGGACTGCACTACCTGACGTTCAATAAGGAGGAATCAGTCAGCTAGCAGGTGCCCGCCAGTCAGCCTGGAAGCTCAAGATGCTGCCTTCCCACCCTCTGCTTTCCCTCCCCCTCCTGAGAGTTCTTTTGCCTTAAAATTAAAAAAAAAAAAAGCCATCCTTTGCTTCACGACCTCGTCTGAGCTCCGTGCCTGTCTCAGCCATCCGCAGTGACCAGAGAGGACTCATCAAACTAGACTCCCAGGCCTTTCTTCTGAGGAGCCTCTGGGTGGACTCGAACTTCCGACGGTTAGATTCGCACCCAGCGACTGGAAAGCCCACACCACAGCAACTCAGCTTACTGCCCTGACAATCCTTGGCTGGAGTGTTGTCGAGGAGGGCAGGCAAAAAAAAAAAAAAAAACATGAAAGACGGGTGCATGGGTTTGGATTTATGGTAGGTCCCACCCCATGGACCTCTCATTGTGCCCCGTGCCAGAGCAAACTGTAACCCCGAACCATTGGCTGGCTTTACTCTGTGGCCTTCAGGCATGGAAGCGGGTTGCACAGTGGGGAAAAGAAAAGATGAATGAGGGGGGAAAAAAGATGAATGAGGTTTAACGCTCTTAAGAGACTTGTGATTTCAGTATGGTTCATTTTCAATTTTGCGGGTGGTAAGAATGAAGGTAAATAGTTGAAGATTATAATGTTTAAGAAACTAGGAATGTTTGTTGAAAACCAGGTTGATCGATGTTTATTCTTTTTTTCTAGTTGCAAATTTTTGTGCCTGTCATTTATCTGTTTATTTTTAAATCATTTGATCAGGGGCTTATGCAGCTTGGATCACAGTCCATCCATCCATCCATCCGTTATATGCTAAGCACATTTGTACATCTGCTGCCCTCCTCATTCTCAGAACGTTTGCTTTCTACTTAAGCCCCTGGCATCAGCTCCTCATTTCTCCCCTCCCTCCCCGCTCTCCTTTCCCTCTTTTACATATTATTATGATTCCGTGTTTCTTCTTTTAAGTCCTGGGAAAAGGCAAGAGAAACTGCTCCACCGTGCTGTCCCTGCCTGGGGCCCAGGGACCGCTGACTCGGGGTGGGGGACAGGGTCAAGCGTCCGGTAGGGGAGGTTGATGGCTACTGGCAGCTGGCCTGTGATGGAGAGATACGTGGTTGTCTTTCTCAAGCCTCTCCTCTCCTCTAAATGAAATATTTATTTATAAGTATTTATAAATACATACATTTATAAAAATTTTATTTAAAAAATAAATACAAGGGGGCTGAGCCCCGGTGGCGTAGTGGTTGTGCGCGGGACTGCGGCCCGCTGGGACGGAGGTTCGATTCCAGCAGTGGGGCTGGGCCTCCTACTCCCACCACCGGAGAGCAGTGATGCCTAAATAAATAAATATAAATAGATGATAGCTAGATAGATGGGGCAGGGAAGAAGCTGAGGAAGGGCTGGAGACAGCCCCGCCACCTCTACGCCACCAATTGGCGCCTCGGGCAGCCCTCATTCTCCATGACCACCAGGGGGCAGCCTTCGCCGTGCCTCGACGGCGCCGGTGGGGTCTTCCAGAGGTTGGACGGGTCGGGCTTCCCCTGGCGAAAGGGGGGGTTTCCAGGGAAGGTGCTGGGTTTCCTGGAGGGGAGTCTCACTCCGGGCGACGTGCGGGGCAGAGCGGAGCTGCCCGGTGGGCTTTCGTAGGTGAGAATCTTGGCGGGGGGGGGGCCGTGGGGGCGGTTGGGCGGTTTGCGGGCGCTGCCACGGCGTCTTGCCTCCCAGGGGCTTGCGACGGCGGCGGTGCGAGAGCCTCTGGCTGGGCGTGGTCTGGGAGCGCTTTGCCGGCGCGCCACCCCGGATGTCGGCAGAGGGCGGGAAAGGCTAGTCGTTAGTTCAAGAGTGCCACAAAAAACGAGCGTGAGGGCTGATGCCTAAAAAAAAAAAAAAAATTAATTAATTAAAAAAAATTAAAAAAAAAAAAAAAACGAGCCTGAAAAGATTAGCGAGCCAGTGGGCGGCTGGCGTTCAAAATGACCTCGACTCTGCTCTTAAGTGACCAGATGTCCCGCTTTCTAACACTTCAACCACGTCCCGCGGTGTTTTACAATAAAATAAAATTTTAATTTAATTTAATTTTAAATTAAAATTTATTTTTTAATTAATTTAAAAGAATTAATTTTGGGGCCAAAAAAAATAATAATAATAAAATAAAATGAATTTAAGTTTAAAAATTTCAAATTTAATTAAAATTAAATTAGATTAAAAATGTTAAAATCAAAATCGAATCAAATCAAATTTAAAATAAAATACATTTTAAATTAAGAATTAAATTTTTTGGGGGGGGACATCACTGCCCTCTGGTGGTGGGAGTCGGAGGCCCAGCCTTTGCTCCTGTGGAGCTGGAATTGCACCTCCACAGTCGCGTGCACAACCACGACGCCACCGGGGCTCAGCCCAAGAATTTAAATTGAAATAAAATAAATTATTTAAATCAAATCAAGTTAAAATTTTTTTTGGGGGGGGGCATCACTGCTCTCCGGTGGTGGGAGTAGGAGGCCCAGCCCCAGTGCTGGAATTGAACCTCCGTCCAGTGGGCCGCAGTCCCGCGCACAACCACTACACCAACCGGGGCTCAGCCGCAAGTTAAAAAATTACAAGACTATTTTTGCGTTCTATGGAAATTCTTTTTGCTGCATATAAACCAAATTTTTAATCAAGAACTCCCCCCACCCCACTCCCCTGCCGTCAATGCTGTCCCGCTTAAAATCTGGTCCCTTTATAACATGTGTCACTTGACATAGGACCTGTAGCGGTGCCTTTCTTTACGATGTTCTTTTTGTATAGCATTGGCTCAGGTGTGAATTCCTAGATAACCTTGGCATTACACGTGCAGCAAGCTTGGCATTAATGTCGATCTTTGTGTTTGCTATTTCACTTTTGAATACTTCAAATTCTCTGAAATTCATATTTATATAGGTCGCAGTCAGATTATTACGCAACGTTTGTAACTACTTCGTTTCTTCTTATTGGCGTACCAGCAGGAGATTAAAGTTTCAGAAGCTTTGCTCCATCCCTTTCATTAAGACTCTATTTCTAGGACACAGTCCTTTCCCAACAGAGCCCAGCACAATTCAAGGGACTGTTCCACTGCTCTTCATCAGATGCTTAGCGGCTAACTCCTCAGGAATGGATTGCCTATTCCTTCTTTATAATTTTCTATTAGTCTGGAAACTCAGCTACAATGTGTCTACCAATCTGTGACCCCTTGCTATCATCTGAAATACAGGTGCTAGACCTTCCAGCATCACAGCACTACTGAAGACACCAAATATGATAAACTGACAGACACACGGTAGCATTTTACATTATTGTGTGACATGTTTGTAAAAATAACACAAACTATATTTCGATTATAATGAAAGTCAAAATTCATTCAGATTTCATTCATTCATTCATCCAGTCTTTCCTTTGGGTCTGTAAAATTCATCCTACTGTGTTACCCTAGAGGCCTTGCAGCCGTGCCACCGCTGTGTCATCAGAGGGCAGAGAGAAGAAGGGCTGTGCCGTGTCTAGGCTCAGGGATCTGACGTGAACCACCTGACTGCTGGCCCCACAGTCCTGCACCTGTGGGGCCTGAAGGGGGTGGGGGGTGGGTTCCCCGTTAAGTCATTTTGCCGTGACAAGATCCTGGCAGCGGGATGACAGTGCACGCTTCCCGGCTGGTTAGTTTAATGCATGAAGGCAGGTGATGAACCGCTTGTGGGCATTGGCCACAGTCACCGACTGACTGCCACCATTCCGACAAGACTCAGCTGCAGACCACGGTGCAGACTGCAGCCCCCGCTCCATGCCAGGAGCACATCCCACTGTGACAGGCACAGAAACTGCAGCGGGGGTGGTGCGTGCAACACAGACCAGAGTTTGGCAGAAGTGGACTGAAGATGATCCTGTGTCTGTCCCCACGGCCGCTAGCTGAGGGGGCTGCTGGGAGGATGGGGCAGGGGGGGGGCGGGGTCTGTCAGAGCCAAGTGGAGAAGGAATCCTTTGGAACTGAAGGTGCAAAAAAAAAAAAAGAGAGAGAAATCAGTGGATGTGCAAATGTGCTTGACACGAAATGGATTTATGTATGGATTTTGATAAAAGTGTGAGCCCCAATAAAAGGATTTTTAAAAAGTTAAAAAAAAATTCATCCTATTGTGCATGTCATGGGCACTCCGAAGGTTGTCAGGAAACGCTTGGTCAGTGGAGAGAAGCATAACACACAAGTGACTCTCCCCAGGGATGGTGTGTCCCTCTGGAATGCACTTGATAATGTGGACCTCGGCTCTTGGTGTGTCTCTTTCATGGAGCGCTGGATTCAAATTAATCCAAACTCATCTTACCAAACTACCCAGATCAACACTAAGCAACCACAACTCCCAGAGAATGTCTTCAGCCACCTCGACCCCTGCTCCCTCCAATACCCACTCCCTCCCCCCCGCCCCCGCCCTCCACACACACCCCTTATGTCTGCATTCTGGAGCAGCTGGAGCAGGAGGACAGGTGGAAAGACAATGCAAGGGCACGCTTTGTGGTCAGAGTGGGCAGGAAATAGGTCAGAAAGGTGCCTGGAAACCTCTCCTGGGTAGAGGGCCGCCTTCGTTGGCCTTCTAAACCCTGAAAAGGTGTGGAGAACCACATCCTCTTACCAGAGCTTGCTTAGCGGCCTGTCCACCCTTTCCCTCCCAGACATCTGAGTCCTGCTCTTGCTCCACAAACACAGGCAACCCGCCCACCCGAGAGACCCAGCTGGCAGCAGCAGCAGAGGCAGCAGCAGGAACAGTTTCTCTCCTGAGAGAAAGAAGCATTGGATGCTTGAAGTCCCGGGCCATCGGGGTTCTTAAGTGATGTGGGAGTCGCATGTGTCATGGGAAGCTCCCCACCCTCATTGGTGACAGAAGGCTTGACCCCCACGTCGTAGACTATTCTTCTACCAGCCCAACCTCTCTGCTCTGGTTCCTGTCGCTAACCGACCCACCCTGCGGCATGACCTGGACTCTGTTGCTCACCTGCATCATGGTCTATCCAGGTGACAGAAATTTCAAGGGACCTGGGACAGGGAAATAGAAGTAGGGAGGGGGAGGGACACTGGATGCACAATCTCCCAGATTTGGGGGGTGCTGAGCCTGGAACCTGGAGGGCATTGGACAGGAGAGGGCAGTGGGTGCCGGTCAGGCCTCAGGTGGCTCCCCTCTTCACAGCCTTCCTCCTGCTCCACAGAGGATGCTCTTGCCGGCTGCTGGAAGGAATCATAGCGGAGCCCAGATTCCTTTTCTTCACAGCCTCCTCAGTGGGCTTGAAAAGAGAAAAACCTTCGCTGAGCCCCAGGGGCGCAGTGGTTGTGTGTGGGGCTGCGGCCCACAGGGTGGGCGGTTCAAATCCAGCAGCAGCTCTCCAGGAGCAAGGCTGGGCCTCCTGCTCCCACCAGTGATGCGGGAGTGGAGGTGGGGGGTGGGGAGAAGAAAAACTTTGATGAGTTTTGCTACTGGGTTTGGGAAGGGCCCACTTTAATTTGATGGGTTTAACGAACCGATGAAATCAGACCCTCTTGTCTAGTTTGGGCATTTCATCAGGAATTTCAGAAATTGAAGAAGTAGTTTTCTTCATGAAACAGATTTTGATTAAGAGGCTTTTTTGGTGGTGTGGGTAAACTCACCAGAATAACTCCTGTATTCTGCAATATCCTGTATTGCAATATTCTGCAATAATCCATTTTCCAAAAATCCAAGGTCGGAGGTCTGACCTTTGGGGGTCATAAGCATGTAGGTATCGTGTAAACTCTGGGACTGGCTAGGTTCCCAGTGGGATGACATCAACCTAGAGAGGAGGGGAGGGAGGTCAGGCTCCGTCTCTGAGCTTTGGGGCGAAGCAGGAGGGAGACCCGAGGAAAGTGGTGACTGCCGTCCTTCTTGTATGCGTGGCAGCACGGTCGCTTGGACCTATGTTGGCCTGATGGACTCTGGGATGATTCAGGAAATTGATTTGCCTTTTCTGACGTTGGCACGTCTCTGTTGCTTGAATCATTGATAAGAAGGAGACGCACACAGCATCAAGAACAGGGAAGCCTTGAAGGAAAGGTAGGGTAGAATGTCGTGGGTATGAAAACCAGCGGAGAGAAAGTACGACAGCGATGGCTTCTTCTTTGGAATTCTTGGTGCCCACCCTGCTGTCCAGCACTGCCTCTCATCACCACCTCTGTGGCATGTCATTCCTACAGGGTTCCCCTGCGTATAACAGAGGCCTTTTCCATCATCAAAATACCCACGAATTAGGGTCAAGGCTTCCCAAAGGGTGATGATTTCAGGTCAGCAGTGTCAGCATTACCTGGAGTCCCGCTGCAGACCTCCGAACCCAAGAGCCCAGGGCGCCGGTGCTGAATCAAAGCTATTCCTCGGAGTCTCCAGACACAGCCTGGCATATCCCCGCGCCCACTTTGGGATGGGCAGGACAGCCCTTCCACCCCTGTTCCGTCAGGGCCTCTCTCCTGGGTGCGGTGTTTTAAGTCTGGCTCAGAGCTGCAGCTGCAGCGTCCCCCAGGCTCCAGGCTGATGGAGCTCTGGGACCAGGGTCCAGGGATTGGCATGAACCAAACTTCTGGGTTTGAGAGCCTACTAATGAATTTCACAAACTAGGAAATGCAATATTGTTTATTTTTCTTTTTTTGGGGGGGGGTGGGGGAGCATCACTGCCCTGGTGGGAGTAGGAAGCCCAGCCTTGCTCCTGGAGAGCTGCTGCTGGATTTGAACTGCCAACCCTGTGAGCCGCAGTCCCGCACGCAACCACTGTGCCACTGGGGCTCAGCACCGAGTCGTGTTCATTAATCAAGCCTTCAAGTGGGAGATGTGATTAGGGAATGCTCTTAAACCAAGAGCACAGTACTGCAGTGGACTCCTGACTGCCGGGCCAGAGGTTCAAACCCATCTGACTCTCAATGAGCAAAAGATGAGGCCATCTGCTCCCAGAAAGAGCCAACACCTTTGAAACCTTCTGTCAGGTTTCAGTCATAATTGACTCGATGGCATTGGTTCCATGGGCTTGGTGGTGAGAACGGGCTTGAGTACCAAACTCATACCTAGAATAATGTCACCAGTGATATTAGGCCACCAGGCGGTATTTCGTTAATAAGGTTAATAAAGGAATTGTGGCTGGGTTGGTTTCAGCTAAGACAAGCTACTTGTGAATGTAGCTGGAGAATGATGACAGGAGACTCTGAGGCTCAGATTGGGTAGGGAAAATAATTTGAAAATCGATTTGACAAGCCAGGTTAAGAAATTAGATCCGTCGAGAGGAGAAGGTTGAGTGAAGCAGGTTTACCGTCCAAAACAGGTGTCCTCAAACAACGGCCTGCGGGCCACATGTGGCCCGCTGAGGACATTTATCAGGCCTGCCAGGTGTTTTTGCCAACCCTGCCTGTCCTGCTTAGCAGCCGACTCATCCCAGGCCTGCAGTGAATTTGTTCATAGTTTTTTTTTAAACTATAGTCCGGTTCTCCAACCATCTGAGGGATAGTGAACTGGCCCCCTGTTTAAAAAATTTGAAGACCCCTGGTCTAAAATGTTTGTCCCTGTGTGGCCTTCAGGGTGGGACATGTGGACATTTGACTGCAAGTTCTCTTTGTCCCATGTGGACGTAACTAGAGAGGTGGTTGTCTGGGTCTTCTCTGCCCCCAGGATCCTGTGCGCTCTGGGTGACGCAGCCCCACGAGATTCGAACTCATGAGGGTGCCGCAGCCTCCTTGCCCTGCTTCTTTAATGCCACACGCCAGAGACCAGCCATCGGTTTTGTCACTTGGTACCGGGACAAGGTGGGTCCGGGGAAGGAAGTGAGGAATGAGACCTCGGAGTTCCAGGGCCGCCTGGCCCCCCTGGACTCTGCCCGATTCCTCTATGATCACCAGGCGGAGCTGCACATTACCCACACGCACCCCCGCGATGCTGGGGTCTACCTCTGCAGGGTGGAAGTGCTTGGCCTGGGCTTCGGCACCGGGAATGGAACGTGGCTGGTGGTGGAGAAAGGTGAGGGCCTCTGTGTGTGTGTGGGGGGGGGGGGGGGGGGGGGGGGAGAACCCTGCAACTGGAGCTCTCTGGCTTCTGTATTTCCAGAAGCTGGACCAGTGTCTTGCTCAGGTCTCCTTCACCAAGCCCCTTCCTCTCAACTCCCCGCCTCCCTCCAGGGTCCTGCAAACCCCTCCTCCTGCTTCGAGTGGCTTTCTATGCCGTCAGTTTTCTCTCCGTGGCTGTGGGCTGCGCCTTCTGCTCTCAGGGCAGATGTAAGCAACAGAGGCCCAGGGAGGCTGGAGGGCGGGCCGGGGAGGGAGAGGCAGGCCTGGAAGACCAGGGTCCACAGTGGCTCTCCTGTGTTCTCTCCTCCCAGGCATCTGTCACTGCTGCTGCCCCTCGGTGGCTTCGGAGGCCTGATGGCACAAGCCCCTGTGATCCCTAGGCCTCTTCAAGAGAACCCCACAAGCCCCTCCCTGCCCCAGCCACCCGCCACCAGCTCCTCCCTATCCTTCCCTTCCAGGGTCAGACCCAACAAGCCAAAGAAGGAAGCAGCCCCAACCTGGGACCCATAGCTCCGTCCCGCCGCTCCCTGGGTCGGGGGCTGAGGAAGGGCTGTGGCATCGTCTGCACGGACGCACGGAACAATGCTCCGTGTGTCCTGACCGCTCCGTCCCACAACGCATGCCTGGGCTCCTGCGGGAGCGAGTGGGGGCTGCGGTAGGCTCTGACTGTGGCTGCACAGCGGGGGCTGGAGAGGGACAGAGACGCCGAGACACCAGGTGGGAGAGAGCGGGCGGCCTTTACTGGTGAGAGCACTCAGCTGGGTTTCTTCTTGGCAATGCAGGCGTAGTCCGCCCGAGGGTCTTCCTTAGCATCCTCCCCGTCGCCCTCACTGAGCTCAGGCCCCTCCTGCCCACTGGGCACCGGCAGCCTCTGCAGAGAGGCGTAGTGGAGTTCCTGCTCGGGGGGACGGGCCTGGGGCAGGCCCAGAGGGCGCTGGCAGTGGGCACAGGGAGAAGCCGCCCTCCCACCCC
>PVJH01029653.1:0-25751 GCA_004026705.1 Nesogale talazaci | reverse complement strand
TTCACAGGATGCAGGTGTTTGTCACCAGGTGCTCCTTGTTGTCCCGGGAGGTCCACACAGTGCGCGGGGTGCGCTCCTGGCTCCGCGGGCCACCCTGACCAGGCCAACCACGGAGGGTCCCAGCAATCACCATTTTTATAAAATAGGTGATAATATACTAGGAACAAAGTGGAACACTTGTGGTATTATTTACATTTAAAAATGAGAATTTTACCCTTGATATGTTTATTACTGTCTAGGATTCCTTTTTTCACTAATGTTAATATGTTTTGCTTATTTTTGTGATAATAGACCACAACTTTTCCCTCTGATCTAGTCAGATGAACTACTTTATATGGAAAATATTAATCATTTGTTGATATTTAAACTAATTTTGAAAGCAATTTGTCTTCACTTTACTTTCATAGTGTTTACATCTATAGAAATATATGCTTGTGTAATATGTATACTTCAATATTTTACATGCTGTCAATATTTTCACCAAGTATTGTGGATCTATATTAAAAATTTTTTCAGTTAATTAATGTGTATCTGAATAGTCCTAAGTTTTCTTTTGATATGTTTCTTTTCTTTTTTAACACCACAGTATCAATGTGAAAATTATGCTACATTTCCAAGCCTTGTCTTTGATGCCCAAGCCATCAGTTAAATAATCCCCCTTTCCCTTCTGAATAATTTTCCCTCGTCAACGGTAGGTTGATATGTCTTTTTAGGAGTCATCTGATAGTTTGCTGTCAGCGAAACTATAGTTTTTCCACCTGATTTACATTGGAGTTATTTTGTTTTAAAGTAGACACATGGTGTGACAATTTCTTACAATTCCTTGATATCTTTCTCTTGCCCCTTAAATAAAAACTAAAGTTATGCATATAGAACTTTGTTATGTCTGCACTCTGTGATTCCTGCCGAGTCTCAACTATTTATTTTCTTGTCCCACTGACCTCTCTCAGGGTAAGTTCTTTGCATATGACATTTGCTCAGCCTATATGATGTTACTTACATTTAAAACAACAACACATGTAGCACTGTCTAGAACAGGAGCCTCTTTGCTTATGTATACTGTACTCAGAGTATTCCTAGGACCTCATCAATATCTGGAGATTTGTTTTTCACTAATGAGTGTAGTTTGGACTTCTATCAGTACCATTGGTACTGATCATATGATACCCATTTGAAACGGTTGTATGTCAACCAACTCTTCATGATACACAGTCTGTGTTGTCTTTCCAGTTTCTTTTAATGCTTCCTGCATCTTTTAATATTTTAATTATAGAATCCTTCAGTAATGCAACTCAAAGATATTTTATACAGTTTCTTCACCTCAAAAGCATGTTCTTCTTTTTGACTTTTTAACGCAAATATTTGGGTATTTTATTAAAGAACTGCATTTGGTTTCCTTGAGCTGTTCTTTGAGAAAGTATTAAAAATGAACTCTTGTTTGTTCATATCGATCACAATAATACTATCTGTATTTATAACTACATAAGGATTAGTGCCATAATGACACTGTAAATGAATTTTGGGAATCTGTGTTTTTTTAGCATTTGATATAATATATTTGATATAATAAATGTTAGATTAGTGGACTGGAAAATCACATTAATAAATATTCCCTTTAATGCAAAAAATTAAAAAAAAATTTAACTTGGCTCTGACCACATTTATTTCTGAAATATATCATGTATATCATCTGTCATTTGCTTGATTTTGGTACTTCTCTCTCTCTTTTCCCCCCCAATAGATTTGTTTGGCAACAACAAAGTGAATGAGTGAACAAAATTACTCTGAGTTGTCTAAATTTGTGTTCCTGGGACGCTCTACTTCTAGACCAAAGCAGCATTTCCTCCTTTCGTTCTCTATAGTGTTTTACGTAACAATCATTCTAGGAAACCTTCTTGTGTTTACAGTGATTTTGGACTCTTATTTGCACTCTCCTATATACTTCTTGCTAGTCAATCTCTCATTCATGGACTTGTGTTTTTCTACCTTAACAGCTCCCAAAATAATCTCTGACTTGAACTCTGGGAAAAATACCATATCATTTATGGGGTGTGTCATCCAGATTTTTATACTTCATGTACTAGGTGGATCTGAAATGGTCCTGCTCATCTCCATGGTCTTGGACTGATAGGTGGCCATATGTAAGCCCTTCACTACCTGACCATCATGAGTCCACAAATGTGCATTTTGTTTCTGGCTAGTACTTGGGCCATTGTTCTCATACACTCAGTGACCCAGTGTCCTAGTCTGGGTAGACTAGAGAAACAAATTCACAGACACACATATGGATATAAGGGAAAGGTTTAGATACAGGAGGAATGGAACATCGAAAAAGCATCCCAACCCAGTCCGGTCCAAAGTCATAAGTCTGATATTAGCCCATATGTCCAATAACAGCCTATAAAGTCTCCTTCTGACTTACAAATCACGTGTGATGCCACCAGGAGAATCACAAGTGAGTGGGTGCAGAGTTTTGTGTGTCCAGTGGCAGTAGAAGCATCTCAGCACTGACAGGAGTCTCCACATGGTTTCTCTGGCCCCAGAGGTTTGGCTCCATCAGGGCAAGCCCATGTGGCCTCTTCTTTGGCTCCTCCATTTTCTAGGGATCAGGATGCTGTCATCTCATCTTGTCAGTAGTTCATCATCTCAGAGACTGAATCAAGTCTCGCTATGCCAATTGGGAAATACTGTTAGACTTCCCAGAATTCTCAGGAGAAAGCCATGCCCACAGAGAGCCCTCATTGGCTATCTCCAGATTAACCGCTAGACTCTACCCCTACATCCCCAATCATGAATTTGACATCAGGTAAATGACTGCCACACCCAGTGAGCTTTCATTGTCCATTTGCCTTTTTGTGGTCTTAATGAGATAGACAGTTTTTATTGTGATCTACTTTGGTTTATCAAACTTGCCTGCATGGACACCTACAGACTTGGAGAGTTCATGGTTACTGCCAACAGTGGATTCATTTCCATGGGAGCCTTCTTCTTACCTTCTCCTACATCTTCATCCTGATCACCATATGGAAATGCTCTTCAGCTAGCCTGTCTAAGACTCTCTTTACTCTCTCAGCTCATATCACTGTGGGGGTTTTGTTCTTTGGTCCATGCTCCAGCTGTTTCCCATAGTGCCAGTGGATACATTTCTTGTCATTTTGGACTTCATGATTACCCCCATCCTGAATCCTGCTACCTACACTCTGAGGACCCAGGACCAGAAGATGGCCACAAGGAGACTGAGCAGTCAATTTCTGAATTTGAGGAAGATTTCCTAAATAATTTATTAACATTCAACGGGAACAATTTGTAATCACTACTGCTAATAAAAAGTTTAAAAATCACATTATGTGGGATAATTTAGTATCCCTAATTTTTTCCAAATTAATGACCAGTGAGATCATTACATATTTAAGTATTCACCTAATAAGTTTATATAGCTAGAAGACTTTTTGTGATCTATATATTGTTTATTTCATAGTACATCTTAATTTTACTTTATGAATTCCAAGTTTCAGTGCTGTGTTTTCCAGAGCTATTAATGGATGCTATTACTTTGTCTATAACTGAGATGCAAAATATTCTATAAAATAAATGCTTGTTTCTTATCACTTTAATCTTTGGTGCTCAAAGAAGTCTTATCTTATATGTTTGATCAGACTTTATTCCTTCTCTAACTCTACTTCACATTTTAATAATTTCACTGTTAAAAGAGAATTCAGAAGAAAAGCCTGCAAATTTAACTCTGAAAAATCAATTGAATCTCTAGGGAACACAGTTCTACTCTGATGTGTATAGGATTGCAATGAGTTGAAACAGGTCCAACATTCTTGCTTTACAAAAACCAAGAATGTTATATTTGGAAGAAATTTTATTTCTTCAATCAGTTAAATGAGACATTATCTTTTAATAGATAGAGATCTATAAAATGGACAAAGTACTAATTAAACAGTTATAAATATTTTGAATTCCATTTTATTATCTAAAAATCGGGTGAAATGTAATTACCGGGTTTGTCCCTCTATCCACAGTCTTTGCAACTTCACCAAATGATTGGAGAGGACTGTGCCAATAGGGTTTGTGAAGGGCCCGTAGTCAATATTGATCAGTGGATAAAAATAAGCAAGAATAGAGCATCTTGTGGTCAGCAATAAACAACAAGGACTGATGCATGCCTGAGATCTGGATGGTCAGAGAAAGCAGAAGACCATGAGACTGTAAGGCATAGCAGTGGGCTTCTGGGCCCATGGAAGAGTAATGCTGAGTCCCTGTGGGCAAGAGGCTGGCTTGTAAATTAGAGATACAGGAGTTCTGTAACCCTTGCCTGAACTGAAAAGCTGGAGAATACTTCAATCATGCTAATGCTTTTCAGTAGGAAAAAGAGAAACTTCAAAAATTGATGACACTTCAATGGAATACATGTATTGGATGAAAATGGTAAATACCTCACTATTTTAAAAAATCATTTGAGTTGATTTTAAGTTAGAAGATTAGAGGTAAAACAATAAGATTTAGTGGGAAAGAATGGGAGAATAGCTTCCATACATTCTGGATTTCAAGGGTAATTAAAAGACAAAACAACAACCAAATTCACTGCTTTCAAGTCAATTCAGAGTAATAGAAACCTTAAAGAAAAGACTAGAACTGCCTTTTGGGATTTCCAGGATATTGAATATTCAGAGAAGCAGATAAACCTCATCTTTCTACCATGTAGCAGTTGGTGACTGAAAACCACAGGCTTTGCAATTAGCATCCCATCTCATAACCCACTATGGCTTCAGAACTCCTAAAATATAGGAAACATTTCCTTAAATAAGACACAGAAGCATAAAACTCAAAGAAAAGCCACCTCAGGCCCTGTGTGTCCCCCCTGCACTGTCCCCGCTCCCCCCCGCCCTACACACACCTTCACTGCATCACACTGATCAGAGGCCCAGGTCACTCCAGAGCGTCTCAATTCTCCAGTCTCAATTCCTTTCTCCGAAACTGGTTCACCTTACTGGCATGCTTCATGGGGTTAAGCTCCACTATTCCATCTGCCCTGTCCAGTTCAGTATAGACTCCCTAGTTTTTTTTTACCCCAGGCCCCAGACCACCAAGCTCTGCTCGGCTTCCATGAGACCAGCTTCAGATTGCTCAGCTCCAGCCCAACACCTGATCGCAGGACTCTCAGCTGGAATATTCTTTCTCCAACTCCTCCCCAATGCACAGGACTCTCACTTGGCATATACCTGGCACCTGTCCACAGGGTACCCACCCTGCTTTCACCCACCTTTGCCCAGCACTCACAAGGTACTCGCCTATGTGATCCCAGCTCACTTGTTTATTTATTCCTATTGTTTACCCATCCCACTATCTCTCCTCCTTCTCTGGTCTGTGCTCTTGAAACACTTTTTTCTCTCCCACCCCGTGCCCCACCTGGGGAGAAAAATTTATGACTTAGAAGAAATATTTGAACTTTAGGGCAGGGTAGTCAAATTCTTCTTTAAAAATTATTCATCGTATCGAGAGACTCATACAAATCTTATAACAATCCATCCTTCAATAGTGTTCAGCACATGTGTACATATGTTGCCACCAACATTTCCAAAATAATTTCCTACCACTGGAACACTTGGTATTAGTTCTTTTTTCTCTTCCATCCTTAGCAAATTGTATATTATTGTTATTTCATGTATTACACTGACCATTGTCTCCTTTCATCCACCTTTTTATTATTCATGCCCCTGGACTATATATCAGACCTTGTGATGGGCTCCCACTTCCCGACCCCCATCCCCTCATTCCCACTACTGATCCTGAAGGTTTTTATCTGTCCTGAATTCCATGTGCCAAGAGCTTTTATCTGTAGCATTGTGCGTACCCTGGTCTAGCTGGATTTGTAAGGTAGAACTGATTCGTGGGAGTGAATAGGAGGAAGCATTCAGCAACTAGAGAAATGATGTGGGTTTCACTGGTGCCACATTGCATCCTAGCTGAATCAGCCCCTCCCTGTAACCCCTCTGTGAAGATATGTCCAATCATCTACAGATGAGCTTTGGGTCTCCACGCTAATCCCTCTTTCACATCAATAAAATTGTTTTGGATCTTTTGGTACCCGGCACTCGCTCCCATCAACATTTCATGATCACACAGACTGGTGGGCTTCTTCCATGTGTGCTTACTTGCTTTCCTGCTAGATGGTGACTTGTTTAACTTCAAGCCCTTAATACCCCAGATGCGACATCTTTTGATACCCAGGCATCATCTACTTTCTTCACTACATTTGCTTATGCACCCATTTTGTCTTCAACGATCATGTCAGGAAGGTGAGCATCAAAGGGTTCCAGATTATTAAAACAAAGTGTTCTTGTGTTAAGGAAGACCTTGAGTAGAGACCCAAAGTCCTTCTGCTATCGTAATACTTAACATTTGAATATATCGGTTAGCCTCCATCCTTTTCATTATAAGTTAATATATTTATACTAGTTTTGTAAATATTTTGGTCTTTATTATAGCCCCTGTGTTAGTCTGGGTAGACTAGAGGAACAAATTCAAGGACACACATATCGATATAAGGAAAGGTTTTATATACAAAAGGAACAGGACATGGAGAAAGTATCTCAGCCCAGTCCAGTTCAAAGTCATAAGTCCGATACCAACCCATAGGC
Source organism: Nesogale talazaci (assembly GCA_004026705.1). Classification (NCBI taxonomy): domain Eukaryota; kingdom Metazoa; phylum Chordata; class Mammalia; order Afrosoricida; family Tenrecidae; genus Nesogale; species Nesogale talazaci. Next base: position 19,104 of record PVJH01029653.1, on the reverse strand, counting down.
CCGAAATCAGTCCACAAAGTCTTCTTCTGACTCACGAAGTCACAGGTCAGTGAGTGCAGAATCCCAGTGCTGGTAGGGCACCTCGCCTCCAGGGTTCAAGGTCCATCAACAGCAGAAGCAACTCATCGCTGGCAGAGGTCTCCATCTGGCCTCCCCAGCCTCAGAGGTCTGGCTCCATCAGGGCAAAGCCCTGTGGTCTCTCCGCCGGCAACTCCAGCTTCTTGAACACTGCCAGGTTGTCTTGTCTATGATTATGATTAATCGTCTCTGAGACTAACTCCCAACAACTGGGGAAGATAGCTTCTCATTTTCACGAGGGAAATATCGCGAAATTTCCCAGAAGTCTCAGGAGAAAGCCATGCCCACATAGAGGCTTCATTGGCTACTCAATGGCTATCTCCAGATTAACAGGCTAGACTCCACCCCCACATTTAAATCATAAAATTAACATAAGCACATAACTGCAGCCCCAATTCCCTCTGTTTCGCTAATGCCTCCTCACCTTTTTCCTCTCTCCATTCTGGCACTATGTGGTTCCTGTCAGCTTTCGACTGTATGAGACAACTACCTTCAATACCACAGGAGCCTACCTAAGACAGGCAGCTGTCTATGCTCAGTAGACTTTAATATACACATGCATATTCTTTTTCACCTCAGTGTTTTAAATTATGCATCATTGCCTGGATTAAAGATAATCATAATAGATTTACTAACTATCCCTTGTATGATACTCAAGTTATTTTTAGAGACCCTGATAATGCTGCCTATAAAGTAGATGAAATATATATAAACTTTAGATATATAAATGGATTTGAACTCACACTTACTTGTCAGCCCTAATCCAAGAACAATTTGTTTTGTGATGTGGCCCTCCCCAATACTTGCCATAATATATTGTAACTAAAGATATGAGGGCTAGAGCAAAACATGGTGAAGATATCAGATGGTGTCTGGTTATCAGAAAGAATAGCACTTGGGGTCTTAAAGATGTGTCTTAAGCAAGTAGCCATCTAAGTGAGATACCAGTTAAGTCCACATAGAAGACAAAGACAAGGAAAAAAATACAAGGTCAGCATGAGAAGAGGCTCTGAAACTTGCTCGTTGCCATACCATTTCTAAGGCAATTGGAAGAAATGATGAATAAGATGAACAGAAAAATTCAAAGGGAAGCTCAGGAAGAAAAAGTAAGATTTTTTAATGAAATGTGTGAAGACCTAGAGCTAAAACAACCTAAAAGGGAGAACACATTAAGTTGACCTTAATCTGAAAGAACTCAAGGAAAAATTCAAGCCTCGATTTGAAATATTGAAAGATTCTAAGAGAAAAGAGATTTAAAAGAATCTGAAAGAATTCAACAGGATCCAAACAAGATGGAAAGAACACATACAGTCACTGAATCAAAAAGAACTAGTTAACAGTCAACCATTTCAAGAGACAGCATATGAACAAGCACCAAAGGAAATGAAGGAAGAAGTCCAGGTGGCACTGAAAGTACTAACCCAAAACAAGGCTTCAGGAATTGATGGACTGCCAACTGAAAGTACTCAACCAGCTTATTCAGCTCTGGGATCACCCACTGGTCTAGGCCAGGAAATTTGGAAGACAGCTACTTGGTTGATTGACTGGAAGAGATCTGTATTTTACTCATTCAAAAGCAAAGGGACCTAACAGAATGTTCAAATTACAGAATAGTCATATTGAAATCAAGTTATAAGTAAAATTTGGTTAAAGGTTGCCACAGTATATCTAAAGAAAACTGCCTGAGGACCAATCTGGATTCAGAAGAGGACATGGAACAAAGAATATCATTGCTGATGCCAGATGGCTCTTGTCTGAAAGCAGAGAATGCCAGAAATAAGTTTACTTGTGCCTTATCAACTATGCAAAGGTCTTAGACTGTGTGAACAGCATAACAAACTGTGGACAGCCTTGAGGAAAATAAGAATCCTAGAACACTACCGTGTGCTGACGTATAACCTGTAGGTGGATTAAGAGGTGGTTGTGTGGACAGAACAAGGGAATAATGCATATTTTAAAATCAGGAATGGATTTAGAGTAATGTCCCTACCTTATAGACCCCAATTCAGCACTGCTGTCTCGTGGGTGTTGACGGGGATCTGCAGGGCGTCCTCGTAAGGCTGTTGCCCAGCAGCCGCGAGGCCTCCACGGCTCCCGGGTTTCCTGCAGCAACAAGAACAAGCTCAAGAAATTTGCCTCGAAACCAAGACAAAGTTTTTGTATCAAAGTCCTTCCTTGGCTGCTCACCTTACAAACCATCCAAGTTGGATTCTGTAATGAAGAAGACCCCACTGAAGACCAGGAAAGGAGACCATGTGTGCCTCAGGATCCTCAATGGACTGCATCTCAAAGCCCTGCCCGATTTACTGAGCACCTCAGAAGTAAGCCAGGAGGTCTCCGACTTGAACGTGGAGCTCTCCAAGATGTCTCTGATTTCAGATTTCTCAGCCTGCTGAGTGTACTGGAAGCCTGGTGTACTGGAAGCCATCTCTCTGCTGAGTAGAACGAACCCCCCAGGACCGTCCTACAGAAGAGCGCTGCCCACACACAGCACCTGCTGATAGTCCAGCAGATACTCCAGAGAGTGCCGCCCACCATCTTCATTCAGGATAGAGTGAACGCAGCCCACGCTGAGGTGGATCGGTTACTGGCAATCGGCGATTTTGGATCCTCAGACAAAAAAGAAGACTTGAGGCAAGAAGGTGCCAGGGAGCCCCCATCGGGTGCCGCAGAGCCAGCTGCGTCCTCAGGGTTGCAAGGAATGGATCATGAGGCGCTCCACCAGCAGATCCAAGCATGTAAGAAACAGCGGGAGCAGCAGGGCCTGGGCAGCATGAAGCGGGGACCACCTGACAAGCAGGTGCAGCTTGGCCAAGCTGGCCAGGCAGATGCAACAGAGGAAGAAAACAAAGCCTGTTGACCACGGCATCTCCCCCCAGAGCTTCCTGTCGGGTGAAGAAAGTGAGGGCAGTCATGGCAATGGCGAGTGGTCAGAGGAGGGCCACTGGGGCACAGGAAACAGGATGCAGAGCCTGGCATCAACAGGCAGGACCCAGGACAGTGAGTCTGAGGTTGGCCCTGCTGTGTGTAGACAGATCCCTGGTCTCCATGTGTGCACTCTGTGGGGGGCACGTGAGGACACCTTCAACAACAAGTAATGCAGCATGTTGGTGTCCACTCAAAAAGCCTTGTGTCCTCTCTGCCCCTATGAAAGCTGCCCACAATGTAAGCTGTTGAGAGAGAAAGAGAGAGAGAGAGAGAGAGAGAGAGAGAGAGAGAGAGAGAGAGAGAGCCATGTGAGTTCAAATCTTCTCAAATAAATCTTATGAAGAGCAATCACCTGGCCCCATGCCACCTGATCATCTGTCCCAGGAAGCCCACCTAGGCAGACAGTTTGATAGAACAGGCCTGTCCCTGTCCCAGGCATCTTTTCTGAGCCTCAGAGGTAGCTCTGTCCCTATGAGGAGAAGACCCCTCCTCCCAAGGTCACTTGCCTTGAATCAGATCCACTATCATGCCTGATGAAGATTCCCCCAGGTGTCTGACCTAAGGGCAGATCCCTACCCTAGGTTACCTGAAGAGGCCACTCCCACAGGTTATCTGTTAGAGGAGAGGCCACCTATTCCCTGCCCCCTAGGACCGACCCCCATGCCCCCATCAGGGTTCCTATACAATACACAGAGAGTGGAAAGCTGTGTATTGCACTAAATGAAGAACAGATATGAAGGGCTCTAATAAAAAGAAAATGTTTTGAAAATGATGATGGCAACATGCATAAATGTGCTTGACACAGTGTGTGTATGTATGGATTGTGATGAGTTGTAAGAGCCCCCAATAAAGTTATTTTTTAAAAAAAATCAGGAAAGGCGTATGTACCTTCTCACCACACTTATTCAAAGTGCACACCGAGCAGATAATCAGAGAAATTCTATTATGTGAAAACAGAATCAGCATGAGGATTGGAAGAAGGTTTATTAACACACTTTGATATGCATATGACACAACCTTGCTTATTGAAAGTGAAAAACATTTGAAAGACTTGCTAATGAAGATTAAATGCTTTCAGCTTTCAATATGGGAAGACCAAAATCCTCACAAATGAATCAATAGTTAACATCAGGATAAATGGAGAGAAGTTTGAAGTCAAATTTTTTGCCTTGCTTGAATCCACAATCAATGCACAGGGAAGGAACAGTACAGAGATCAGAAGATATACTACAATTAGGTAAGCCTCCTACACAAGATCTCTTTTTTAAAAACTCCACCAAACTCACAGCTTGGATCACGAGTGGATGCTAATTTGGAGGACACAGAACTGCCCCTGTGGGTTCCAAGCCTATAGACTCTGTATGGGAGTGGAAAGGCTGGCTCTCACCCAAGAAGTGGTTATTGCTTTTGAACTGCTGGCCTTGTAGTTAGCAGCCCAACACGTACCCACTATATCACAGGACCTCTTTAGTGTGCTAAATATTATGCATGTGACTTAGAGGACTGAGGTGTTGCTAACCCAAGCTATTTTTAATTGCCTCATCAGCATGTGACTGTTGCACCTGAATAAGGAAAATCAAAGAAAAATGGATGCATTTGAACTGGGTGCTGGTGAAGACATTGAAATTACCATGAACTGCCAAAAGGACAGAGCAATTTGTCTTGGAAGAAGTATGGTCAGAATTCCCCTGATGGGTAAGGATGGTGAGACTTCATCTCACATACTTTGGACATGTTGTCAGGAGAGGCCAGTCACTGGAGCAAAACACCCTTCCCTGGTTAAGGGAAGGGACAGTAAAAAAGCATAAGTGATTGGTATGTAGTGGCTGCAACTTTGGGTTCAAGTATATGAATACTTGTGAGGATAACTGTCACAGTTCATCAGAAATAGATACAGATGTGCCCAATATTCTCTAGTCATGCAGCTTTAAAGGGTTATTAGGTGCATGGGAAAAATAATGGTATTTTGAATTTCATATGTAGAAAATGTCTGCTAATTCTATTGGCCAGGGATCATAGATCTAACTACATATAAATACATTTTCTGACTTTCTCAGTGAAATTCTACTGGCTGCAGTACTCCTGCTCCTTGGGTTGTGGCATGAATGCTTAGAATATATCATTTTTTGTCATTGTTTTTTTTCCCATGAGGATTATCATAATATTAATGCTTTTACAGATAATCCCTAGGTTATGAACATCAGACTTATGAGTATCTCCTACTTGACCATTAATGTTATATAAAATTACTCTCACTTGGAAATGTTTGAAGCAAACAAGTATTTTCTTGCATTAACCCCAAAAAGCCACTAACCTAGAGTTCACTTGGACCGTGTAGGAAAATAGAGCTATTCTACTGGATTAGCAAGGCTGTAAATCTTTTTATTTTTAATTATTTTATTTTTTAAGGCTATAAATCTTTACAGAAGGAAACTGCCATCTTTTTATTTCATGAAGTGTATAATGGATTTAGTGTGCTAATGTTAGGGTTCACAGATAAGTGATTTTTTACCACTGGACCATCTTGTACTAAATTAAAGCTAAATAAGAATCATGCACACTTGTCTCAACTTACCTGCCAATTCAACTGAAGGACACCTATAGGAATGAGTCTTCTTCAGAACGTGGGGAATGCCTCTACTTGATACCGAGGAGAAGTATGACAGTTAAATATGAATGAATGTAAAATGAAGCTTCCTGTAACTTTTGCTAGGTGGAATCTGTTTTTTATCAGAATGAAATAAATATGTGTTTCATGTCAGTAGATGAAGATCCCTAATATATATCCTTCCACTTTTAGAAACCAGTCTGCTTACTTTCACAAAATATAATGGTTCTCCCTTTTGACCCATTTGAAAATTGTTTCAGTTTTTAATAGGTTATTCTTTGTTTTTGATTAAGGTCTTTCTATGTTTTGTCTAGTAATTGTTGATTTTGTTGTTGCTTACTTGCTTCCTGTTTGTGTTTTTTATGACTTTCTATATGTAAAATCCAAGCTATATTAATCTATAGAGACAGTAACTAGATTGATAATTATTAAGAGGCATGAAACAGGAAGATTGGGGGAAATGGGTAGCTAATAAGAATGAGTATGAGAAGAAAATATTCTAAAATTGATTGTGGTGATGAGTGCACAGCTCTTATTATCATTGGATGATTAAATTGTGTGATATGTAAAGGATATGGTCGTGAAACTATTTGAAAAACTAACAAAAATATTCAGAAATTATATAAATTTAAATAATAATCCTTTAATATAATAAATATTCATAAAATATGTGTGTATGTGTGTGTACTTGAAGGATTAGATGAGTTCAACAAATTTTGTGCACATTGTTATTTAAAGAACATGAATTAATGGCCTTTGATTCTAAACTAAAAGTATACAAATGCATTTTATTTCTCTTTATTTAAAAAATAATAATCTTATATAGTTCTAGGTTTCCAACTATAGTTAGCAAGACAGATTTTCTATTTAATATGTATTACAATTAAAAATATATGTGACAACAAAACTGAATTGAATTTCCATTGAGGTAATTATCACTTCAATAAAATGTTACAAAAATAATGATGAAACAACCAGTGATTTTAATATACATTGAGTATTTTTTTAAAAAAATCTGTATGCGAAATGAACGTATTCTGAGATGTAATTTATATGGGTTTTTGCTAAAAGTTTCATCTTCATTATTATGACCTAGAAGTTCAGCCTGGAGCTTATATGCTGTGTCCTTAGTCTGTTCATGGCTGCTTTCATCTCCTGGTTTCTCAGGGTATAAATAATGGGGTTCAGTAAAGGTGTGATGACCGAGTAAAATACAGACAGAAATTTATCCACGGAAAAACTGCTAAATGGCCACGCATAAATGAAGATGCATGGCCCAAAGAACAGAGAGACGACGGTGATATGAGCAGACAGAGTAGACAGGGCCTTGGAGAGTCCGCCAGAGGATCGTTGTCGGACAGTCACCAGAATGACCGTGTAGGAAATGAGTAAGAGGACGAAGCAGAGGAAAGACAGCAGTCCACTGTCAGCAATCACCAGCAGCTGCAGAACATAAGTCTCAGTACACGCAAGTTTCAGAACGAGAGGCAGGTCACAAAAGATATTATCTATGACATTGGCGCCACAGAAAGGCAAAGTGATAGTAAACACCATCTGGCTCATTGTGTGCACAAAACCAACGACCCATGACAGTAACACAGAGCCTGTAAGAATGCGGCGGTTCATGATAGTCGTGTAGTGCAGAGGTTTGCATATTGCAATGTACCGATCAACGGCCATAACGATGAGAAGGGTCATCTCACTCCCTCCTAAGAAATGGAGGAAGAACATCTGAGCCATACAGCCCCACAGGGAAATAGTTTTCTTGTCGCTCAGGAAATCTGTGATCATCTTAGGGGTTGTGATTGTGGATATGATCATATCAAGAAAGGAGAGATTTCCCAGGAGGAAGTACATAGGTGTGGAGTGCAGGTGAGAGTCAAAGGTTACCGTGACCACAATGAGAAGGTTTCCTGCCACGATTGCTGCATAGGCCAACAAAAATATGAAAAAAAAGAAAATTTCAAGCTCCCAAGTGCTGGTGAGTCCTAACAGAACAAACTCAGATATCATTGTGCTGTTCATCATAACCATTAGTCTACGGAGGAGAGAATCTGGAAAAAGTCACCATTTAGCCTGTTTTTGAAGATATAGAAATATAGAAAGTGAATATTTGATTCCTAGAGAGAGAGAGAGAAGTTGGGAATTTCTGAAAAATACATTCAAAATGTACATCTAACTGATTAAGGCATGCAATATTTGTATCACTACATATCTAAAAAGCCAAAAAGCTGCAAGTGGTGAAAAATATTGTTAAATTCTATAAGTGTAGATTATGAATTTATATGAATGTATTTCTTTTATGATTCCTGAATTAGATGTTCAAAATATGTCAAATGACTACCAGTCAACTGAATTCATTCAAGTGGATAACGCAGTATCATTTAACCTTTTGGTACCCCAAAGCTGGCTTTGTATGAAAACTATTGGATTGCTAACCACAAGGGTGGCAGGTCCATGGTTCTGAAATCCTTATGTTCTTTCCTACAACGCTTTCCTCTGACAGTCTCTGTGTGGGAACTAGAGGCTCTTTGCTCCAGATTATTTTCTAGAATGAGCGGCCACTGTTGGCTCAATTTTCATCCTATCTTTATAGTCTACTGGTTTCAACTTGACTCTAGTTTCTTGGTCGTAGATTAGTTCATCTTTTTGCCTTTGTACTTTAAAAAATTGTTGTGCACACACACACTCAGATTGTTTCAGTTCTCAAGCAGAAGATGAGGATATGGAAAAGCCTGGCTTGAGTTTCAATTTTTTCACTTAATATTTGATCAAGTATTCAAAAGACATTAACTACAAATATCAGAATTTCCTTTAAAAAACAAAAATATGCTCAGATTCAGATTCTAGCTCTAGCCTAACATTTACAGAAATATGGTCAGCTATTTTGAACAGTGGTTTATCAGCTCTTCAACTACATAGAATGTTAGGTTTATTTGCATGTAGGTATATCTGAATATTTCATTGTATCTGGTTACGTGCTGTGGAAACATGTTTTTTAACATCACCCTATTTTCTAATAATTATGAAAATATCCAGACTCAGAGTTCAATGAAAACCCTTTTTTTTCCTGAAAGACGTTAAAGAATTGTATTAATGAAAGTGCTTTTCTCTATCAACTATGATTTATAAAATTATCAAGTTGTTTTCTTTATGATGAGCTATCATAAACATTGATATTCTTATTTATGTAGTAATTGAGCTTGCAAATGAGTTGTGAAATTATTTTCAAAGCAATTCAGTCCTTAATCTTAACAGGTGAAAATCTTGAAGAACATTATACAGGTCATCTCAGGGTTTAAAGTTATATGTATAAATTTTGAAAGTTAAAAACAAAAAAAGAGATACCACGAGGTGGAAGGAAGCTGGAGTAGAAAGAGGAAACCAATTTCAGGGATCTACATATGACCTCCTCCCTGGGATATGAACAAGAGAAGTGGGTGGAAGGACACATTGGACAGTGCACGATGTGGCAAAATAATGATCATTTGTAAATTATTAAGGGTTCATGGGGAATGGGGAGTGGGGAGGGAGGGGAAATCTGAGGAGCTGATACTAAGGGCCTAAGTAGAAGGAGGAGGTTTCGAGAATGATAATGGCAAAAATAGCACAAATATGGTCTGCATACAATTAATGTATGTATTGATTGTGATAAGAGTTGTATAGACCCCTAATAAAATGATTTTTAAAGCCCCAAAAAGAGCTCAGCCCCAGTGGCACAGAGGTTGTGTGTGGGGCTGCGGCTTACAGGGTTGATGGTTCAAATCCAGCAGCAGCTCTCCAGGAGCAAGGCTGGGCTTCCTACTCTCACCAGGGCAGTGATGTGAGAAAAAGCAAACAAACCAAGAAAGAACATTTATCATTTTAGAAATGTTTAAAAATCACAAGTTTTAAAAAAATACCAGCTATATACACATAACTTCAAGTTTTTTATAATAGATGATAACATTCATCAAGATTTAATGTATGAAAAATGTTTTTATTAAGTTCAAATAAAAGTAAACTTAATAAAAAGAAGTTTCATTTTTAACTCTTTAGCCTCAAATGGAAAATTAAATGTTTAATAGTATTTATTTAATTAACCAATGCTTGTGAAAGTGACGCAGGAGCGGGCACTGTTTCCTTTTGCTATTCATAGGGTTACTGCTATTAATTGATTTGAGTTGAAGGCACCTAATGGCAAACTTTTAATTGACATTGGAATGAGCATGAACTTGAAAGGAACAAAGAATAACAAAGATCAACTCAGGCTTGTTGTCCTTGAAAGAACTAACTCTGAGGATGGAGAGAATGCCTTAGGACGAAGAAGTCTTACTCTTAATGCTATAGACATGACTAAAAGATGAAAAGCCATCACTTCACTTCTTTCAACTTTGATGCTAAGGAGAAATTAGGTAAAGCATATTCAATGCTATGTAATTATATTCAATGAAAGTCATTTCCATACATCTACAAAAGTACTTAAATAACAGAAGTAGTACATGTTGAAATGGATAGCTGACACATGTAGGTGTCTTTGTGTATGAATTAAGGTTACATCATTTGTAGTCATTCTGAGTGTTTGCCTTTAGTTTTTTATTTAAGAAGTAAAGTCTGAATTCAGAAGCCATAGTTAATACTCACTTATCTTTTCACCAAGGGAAATGTTTGGAAAGTGAAAAATCAGAGAACTTATCAATACACCCAATATGGCTACATAATTCAATAATATACTTTTAAACTTAATAGATAAAACCTAAATATTATACTTAAATCCACAAAGGATTTTTGCTTAAACATTAAAACATGTTAAAATAATTGCTTAACTGGTAAGTGAAAAAGAACAAGTGGGCTTTGAAAAATAGGAAATAATCTATCACTGTAAAATTATTTTTTCATGAATATGCGAGCAGTAAAATGAGGCAACTGTGTTGACTAAAAAGCCATAGCTAAAGAAAGTACATGTGGGATTCAGGGTAAATGAAAAAAAAATTACTGAAAAGTAAGGCATCTATCAGTTAGTGCTCCATAATTAAAAATTAAAATAAACCCCCCATGTAGGACCCTAAAACTAAGTAAACTGAATATCAGAAATTATGCAATAGTTTTCATTTGTATCTGAAATTTTATTATGTGAAATTTCAGACTTATCACAAACAGTAAAGGAACAACCTAATTTTTCACTAATATTTTCTAAGGCATTTTATATTCTTTCCCCGTGGATTAAAATAATCATGTTCACATTCCAAAAGCTCAAGTTCAAACTGTGCAACTGATTCCTCTCAGTCAGATGTGAGGAACGTTTGTTTATCAGTTGCGGAGTAGTTCTTCTGTTTCTTGCTGAAATTGGATGCAGCTTTGTAGCTACTTAGCCAACCACAATTACCTTTATATTGTTGCTCTCCTCATCAAAAGAATATGGTTTCTGTTTGGCTATATTTTATGTAAAATATCTGTTTTATCAGAATACACAAAAATTAATATTCAGGTAGTGTTACTAGTTTAACCTACCAGTTATAGTGGATGCATAGCCTCTTCAGTGTGATGTAGATACAGTGAGATTTTGATTATATAGGTTACCTGTCTTACCTCCAGGAATACACATGACTATCATTTTTAGATGAAAAACAAAAATGATAGGAAGGATGTACAGAGGATGCAGACCGGTAATCAATCACCAGAGGGGATTGTTAAAATAAACTTATTGGTTTTCCCATGGGTTTAGGGCAAAGAGTAATTCTCTCATTATTTAAGTGGATTGTGAATTCGTCAAGTTTATCAGCCATGTGCATCTTTCAAAACCTCTAGAAAGCACTTAGTCTCATTGGCTGGTGGAGGAGGCGCATCTTTATAGAACGTTTTCTACCTGTCATACTTACCACAGATAATGGACTTGGGAAAACTCAAACGCTGTGAACTTAACTTTATAAATCTAAATATTTATTAATTAATTGGTAATTGGATGGTTTTATTCATGTATAGCTTAAATAAGCAATATAGACACCAAGAAAGGTTTATAAAACTATTCATAGACTTATTCTTCAACATAGAGAAATATGCCTTTTTTGTGATATAAAGGAGACCGAGAACATATGCTGTGCATCAGCTCAAGTTCCTTACTTAATAGTGATATGATTCTGGGAGTTTAACACCCAATCATTCTGAAGATTTAGAATTTCACTAAGTCTTTTGTTATTATGTAAAACATCATAAAATATAATAGGAAGATCATGGGGGCAAATGTATTGTTTTATGGCAAAAACTATATAAATAAGCAAGGACTAAACAGTTCAATTGAACAGAAAACTACATTAACAATGATATTAATAGTTAACTGATGAACAATGGAAGCAGTAATGTGTCTGTGGGAAAAAGATCTTACCTTATATGTGTGAGATATGGATTTGGTTCCTGGCCATTGCACCTCAGGCATAGCTACCACTTATCTGTTAAAGGAAGTTTGAATGTTTATTGATTTATGTTGTCAAGAATTTCATTTTACTTGGATCCACATGCAATGCTCATGAACGAGTAGTCAAGAAATTAATAGCATGTTGCAATGGGCATATCTGCCACACAAGAATTCTTTAAACTGCTAAAGGTGTTACTTTGAAGAGTAAGGTGTGCTGTAGCTCAGCCATGAATATTTCAGTCACCACGAGTACATGTAAAAGCTCAACAATAGAAAAGGGAGACCAGAGAAGAATGGATGCTTTTGAATGATGATGTTGGTGAAGGAACTAAGAAGGACCATCAACTTCCACAAGAGCTAACAATTCTGTTTGTGGTACATACAATATGCACATTCCTTAGGAGTGGCAAAGGCAAGAAATCCTCCCATGTACTTTGGAGATATTATCAGAAGGGACCAGTCTCTGAAGGAAATCATGCTTGTTAAATACGAGGGCCAGGAAGAGAAGGGAAGAACCTGGAGGAGATGAATTGACACAGCGGCTCCAACAATGCGCTCAAATATAACAATCTTGAAGAAGGTACAGGACTCGACAGTGTTTTGGATTTTCATACCTAAAGTAACCTAAAGTAACAATCTGCAGTGATTTGAGGACACCTACAAACAACAACCACATAATGCTCAACAAGTTTCAGCAGAACTTCCTGGTTAAGAAAGAAGCCAACAAATACCCTGAGACTCACAGTGGTCCTGTCCTATTATACAAGTTGGGCTTACAGGAATGCAGATAACAGCAACAACTGAATAGCAAGAAATAGCATTGTTTCATTGGCTTTTTTTTTTTTTTTTGCATTGACTATGTAACCTTTTCAACTATTTCACCACCAACAACCCACTGTTGTGACATGCTGGTCAGTTGATTACATATCACAGTGACCTTATGTGGAACTGAAGGAACCATGACCAGGTCCACTGCCATCCTGTTTACTGTTCTGTTTGGGCCCATTGTAGTAGATGCTATGTCAATCCATTTCCTTGAGGGTTTTCTTTTTTTTCCTCTAATACCTTCGCTACTTTATCAAACATGATGTCCTTCTCTCGAGTCTGGTCTCCCCTGAAAACATGTGCAAATTAAGCAAGACTACAATTTGTCAACTTGCCTCTCAGGAGCCTTCTGACTGCACTTTTCCCAACATACTTGTGTTGTCACTGTTGTTCTTTTGACGGTCCATGGAAATTCAATGTTCTTTGCCAGCACCACAATTCATGTACATTGATTATTCTTCAGCCTGCCTTATCGAATGTCTAATTTTCACATACATATAAGGTCATTGGAAACACCACGGCTTGGGTCAGGCACACGACAGGGCTCAAAGGAACAGCCTTTCTATACAACACTTTTAAGCCATTTTGTGCAGCAGATTTACCCAGTGCAATCCATTGTTTGATCTCTCACCTGTTGCTTTCATGAACACGGATTGTGGATCCAAGCAAAAAAAAATCCTTAAAAACTTTAATTTTTTGGCCGCACAGCACAATGTTACCTTTTGGTTCAGTTGTGCAGCTTTTAGTTTATTTACATTGAGTTGCAATCCCTACAAAAGGATGCAATCATTCATCTTCATCAGCAAATATATCAAGAGGAGTGAAGGTGATAAATATATGCTAGGAACATTCATATTCTAAGCTCACCACAGATATTTATAATATGTCTTTTTTTACTAAGAGTTTGATATTCTGTTTAAATTTAGTATTCCATAAAGCCACTAGCAATCAATCATAACTACAATAAAAGCATCATTCTAAAAATATTTTTCTGGTAAGGTGATATATGACAGAGTTCAAAGTTTGATCTCCATTAGAGTAGTTTCTTGAATAAAAGAGATTCTTCCATATAACTGTCAGAAAAATCATATATGCACAAAATTGTCCCTGCTGTAGAGTCAATTCCTCATCACAATGATCATAGGTGACAGAATATAACTACTCCATAGGTTAACCAATACCTTAATTCTTTTTTGGGGGGGGCATCACTGCCCTCTGGTGGTGGAAGCAGGAGGCCCAGCCTTTGCTCCTGTGGAGCTGCTGCTGGAATTGAACCTCCATCCCAGTGGGCCACAGTCCCGCGCACAACCACCATGCCACCAGGGCTCAGCTATTGTAATTCTTTATAGAGGCAGATTGCCATACTTTTCCTCTGCAGAGTAGGTGGAACAAAATTGGATATCCAGTATTTATTATCTAAGCCTATTGACAAACATAACATAGATAGAATTTTGCAGAACACAAGAGTTGACCATAGGGAAAATTTCAAATAAACAAAAATAATGAAAAGGTGAGGAGAAGGAGGTTAGGAGGGAATGTGCATAACCACGAGCTATTCTTTTGGAGAAAGGCAGAAATTTCTACTCCCTGCAAACAGTTACAGTCTTGGAAACTTACAAGTGCAATTCCACCCTGTCTTATAGGGTCAATATGCGGGTCATATTTACTTGTTGGCAGTGAGCTTGCTTTGCAATATGTAATTTTGATTTTCAAGTTATGTATGTCATTATTTAAAAAACAAAACACCAAAGAGAGTGGACTGACAAATGTTTGTTAAATCTTAAGATTGTATTTTTCCTTTGGAAGATCTATTTTTAAAGTTGAGTTAACATCAACTAATAGGCCACTTAATAAATTCAGACTAACTGTAACAACAAACTATTCTTTGTTTTCACTCCAACTCTGTTTTATTCTCTTCACAAGAATATAGAATGATACTAAACTTTATATATAGTGAATGTCATTCCTCTCAACATAAAATCCTTTATTGGCTTTGCATTGCCAATAAAAGAAGATCCCAGATAACTGCATATTCTGCATATACTGGCTTCTCCCATTCCTTACAAATTCCACAACAAATTTTCTTTTTTCATTCATCATTCCATCTATAGAAGTTCACCTCTTGCACTTCCATATTCTTTATTACTTTGCATTGCCTGTAACCACATAGGCAGACCCTGGTTAATGAACATCTGAATGATCAAGAATTTCATTTTACTTGAATTTCATTTTACAACTCACATCCATGAAACCAGAAAATCAATTAAATTAACCCATTAGCCAAATTTGCTAGAAAAATATTTCTTCAAAGTAGTCAACGAGCAAAGAGGTCCCTTTCAGTTGCCTCCTACGAATGTGAAACCTGACAATGATAAGAGAGACTGCATAATTGGTAGCTTTGAATTATAGTGTTGGCAAAAGTTATTAAATATTATGAAGGCATGTCTAAAAGAGTTTTTTAGATTGTAATATTTACAGGAACAAACAGTCTTAGCTTTTTGCAGAGTGAGTAATAGGTTTGCATCATAGAACTTATGGTTAACAGCTCAATACCTATTAACACTTAGGGCCAACAAGATTTTCATTAAATCATATGAACATTTAAAAAAACATCTAAATATGGCTCTATTGCTTTCTTCATATCCCCCATCTAGATCAAAGCACCATTACCCCAACCCTTCATCATAAAATTCTGTGCTCTTCAATCCAAACCATGTCAAAATAGTAGTTTTGAAAGTAATCTTAAATGCAAGTGCAAATTGACAGGTTATGTAACTATGATATATATTACACTAGTTATCCACTACACGTGATCTCATTATTTGTGTTTACAATATTAAATATTTTTTATCAATAATAAAACACAGATGTCAAAATCAGAAATGAGAGAAGGGCTGAGAGGGGAAAAGATGTATGTGGAAAGAATTTGATTTTGCTGGAATTGTGAATCATTGGTTGTCTATATCAGAGTTAGGATAACAATCTGGCAGTCCAGACCTAAAAAGTAATCCTCGGAGAAAAGGCATGAGTTATGTTTGAATTGTTTGGATTGCAGATTATATCGGGTTATCTTATTCTGTGAATGATTGCTTATAGGGATGCTATTGTTTTATAGATGAGATAAATAATAAAATGACTAGATGATAAAATGTCTGATAATCAGAAATGGATAATGATAATACTTGCATAGCAAGATAAGCATGATTAATATCATTGATAACAATACAGAGTTGAGAAGTTAAAATCTCAAATATTATATAATATACTTGTATATTTTATATGTACTTGTATATACCAAGGAGCAGAATTACTGTATCATATGGTATTTTTAGCATTTCAAGAAAACACCACACAGATTTGAATGGTGAGAGTACCATTTTGCATTTCCACCAACGGGCATAAGAGTATCTATCTTCTTACAGAGGAGCCCTGGTAGCATAGAGAATTATCTGTTAGGACACTATCCACAAAATCAGCAATTTGAGACCACCAGCCACTCCTCAGGGGAAAGTTGAGAAGAGTTAGAGTGTACACTGTTACAGTGAGTTCTACCTTGTCCTTTTGGGTCCCCATGAGTTGAAATTAAATTAAATTAAATTCATGGCAGTGAGTTTGGTTTCCTTTGGCTTTCCCTACCACCTCTCCAAAATGTGTTAGTTTCTGTTTCTTAGTTTGTTTTGATTAGTGTCATTATTGTCTGGTGAAATGGTATCCCATTGCATTTTTGATATCAATCTCTTTAATAGTAAATGTATTTCTTCATTTCTTCTGCCTTAATGCCTTCGTTGGTTAGGTATCTTTTCTTGTCCTTTTCCTATTTAAAATTACGTTATTTATCTTTTTTGTTGTTGAATGTTTTCTTAAAATTTTAGAGATTAGTCACTTGTCAGTTATGTCCCAGGCATGACCTAGCCTAGATAAATCTTTTATTCCTTTGGAAAAATATTTTGATAAGCAAAAGATTTGTTTTTTGAGAAGTTCCCAATTATTTAGTTCCTAGTCTGCTGTCTGCATTTTCAGTTACATTGGTATTGTCTTTGTGTCATATATTAGGATCACCAGTGCTGTCTTTCTTTCATTTTTCTGTGTTCCTTATAGTTCTAGAGTTTATATTTAGGTCTTTGATCGATTTTGAGTTCCTTTTCGTGTATAGTGTGAAGAAAGAGTACTGCTTCATTTTCTACACATAGACATGCAATTTTGACCATTTTAAAGAGACTGTCACTTCCCCACTTAACGGGACTGTAATCCTTTAGTAAAGATCAACAATTCATAGGTGGATTTGTTAGGTAGCTAGATTTAGGGCGGGGGCCATGCCTGCATAGACCTCCACAGAGGGAGTTTGAAAGAAATCAGGCAACCATTGAACACCTCTGAATCCAGAACTGAGCATGCTCAAACATGGAACGATTCCACAAACTAGTATGATATAAGATGAACGTGCAAAAGTTAGTTTGAGTCCTTTACATCAACAAAGAGAGCTACAAAAAGAAAATCAGGAAAACAATGTCCTGTGGGTCTTCTGCAGGACATAGTTTTCTGAGTTTCTTTTTGTGGAATCATTCTATTTGTTCCAGTAGAACATGGGACTGTCTCTTTAAGATTGTATCATCTGTGCATTAGATTCGTTTTCATTCTTTCTGATCAATTTGGATGTTCTTTATTTCTCATTTTTGCTTTATTGCTGTCGATAGGACTTTCAGGACTATGTTGAATAAGAATGACAATAGATGGCATTTTATCTGTTTCCTGTTCTCCAGGGAAATGTGTTAAGTCTCTCTATATTGAAAATTATCTTGACCGTTGGTTTCATATTAATAACCTCTATTATATTGAAGAATTACCCTTCTATTCCTTTCTTGCTCAATGTTTTTTTTTTTATCATGAATGGGCTTTGGGCTTTACCAAATGTCTCTTTCTATTGATTCAGATGATCATGTGATTCTTTTATTTTATTTATATTGTGGATTACATTGGTTGATTTTCTAATGTCCAGCCATCCTTACATATCTTGTATAAATTCCACTTGCTCTTATTTTTAAAGAAATACTGTTGATTCTGTTGGCTAGAATTTTGTTGAGAAAATTTTTGTCTATATTCTTTTGGCATATTGGCCTGTGTTCTTCTTTTTGTGTGTGATGTCTTTGCCTGGATTTGCTATAGTATTATGTTAGCTTTAATAAGAGAATTCAGAAGAATTCCTTCCTTCTCTATTCTTTGAGAGAGTCGTAGTATCGGTGTGAATGCTTTTCTAAATTTTCCCTATTATTTGGAGGGTTGAAAATTTTAAATAATTACCTCTTCAATCACTTTTGTCTATGTACTGTTAAGGTTTTCCACCACAGTTTGCGGAGTTTGTGTTCATTTAGGTAAGTGCTGGGTTTCTAGGAAATCTGGAGCTATCCTAATTTCACCATCGTACTTGAAAGGCAATTTTGTTGGCTATGCTATTCTTGGTTGAATTGTTTTCTTTCAAAGTTTTATATATGTTTATTTTATATATGCTTATTCCATTGTTTATTGACCTCATAGTGTTCTGGTGTTTCTCTCCCCCCGCCCACCCGCCCTGAGTAACCAGAGTTTGTTCTTATTGGTTCTCCATTATAAGTGACTGAATTTTTCACAAGCTGATCTCAAGCCTTAATTCTTTGCCTTTGGTTTTCACAGGCTTGATTATAATTTGCCTTAGAGACTTTCTTTTTGGGTCTGTCCTATATAGGGTCTGTTGAGTTTCTTGGATGGATATTTATTATATTTAAAAAGTTTTCTTACAGTAAAGAGACTACAACTTTTGCTGTAAATTTATTTTTGCTCCTTCTGTTCTGGAATCTCAATATTCTTAGATTTTCTTCATTTCTTTTATCCCCACCCCCACCCTGATTTTTCTTCAGACAAATTGGTGTCAATGAATGTGTCATCTTTTACTGATGTTGCCTGCCTTTCATTCAATTATTCTCCTATATCTGTTCTTTCAGATGCTTTTCTGCAATTTATTCACTTTCACTTCCACGATTTATTCTTTTGGATTTCTCATTGCTGCTTTTATTTCTTTCCTGATTTTCTATGTATTTTGTTATTTTATTTTTTCCTTCATTCTTCTATTGCTCGGTTTGTTTCACTTTCTTTTCTTTTTCTTTTTAAAATTGTTTTTGTAGTTAATGATTAACCTCTAATTATGTTCAATTTGTGACATTCTGCATATCAGATATTTACATTATGATTCATAATGGTAGCAACAAAGTAGCAATGAGCATAACAGACCTTGAACTATTTA
>PVJH01029652.1:0-25778 GCA_004026705.1 Nesogale talazaci | reverse complement strand
AAAAGACCTTTGAATTTTTAAAAAACCTAAATAGCATTTCTAATTGGAAATAAGATATAGTTTATACTTTTATAAATTGCTCCAATCTCTGACTTAGTAGAACACATTAGATTTTGAGACAGGTTTCATTATTCAAACTGTTGGGTATACATATCTTATAACCTCTGGGAAACTCCACTATACATTCATTAGAGTATGGGAATGCTAATGACAAGTGTCATATCATTATTTAAAACAATTTTGACCTCAAGGAGTTCTTCAAATGGTTGCAGAGATTTCCAGAGGTACCTGTACCATACCCTAGAGACTGTTACTTTCAGCATTAAAGTTGCATTTTTCAGGGCAAATGAAACTCACAGGCATCAAGTCATTTCTTAATGCTTAACAATCCTATAGAACCCAGTAGAACTAGCTCCTGTGGGTTTCCAAGATGGCAAATCTTTATGGAAGAATAGCCCACTGAAACCACTGGACCTCTTTTGAGAGGTCACCAGAGAGGGAAATGTTCTGGCCAGCCATCAGATAGATTCCTTGTTCTTTTGAGGATTCTAGTCATTAATGTCAGCCCTGCATGGTTGTAAAGCCCAGAAGGTGGACACAATTCAGTGTGTGTATGTGAGTTCTAGCTTTGATTATCTTTATATATATATATATATATATGCATATGTATATATAGTTTTCTGTTTATACCCAAAGAGTTTTTTCAAATCTCTCTGTGTCAGTAACCACTATAGCCTGTTGATTATTCATTAGAAAGATCATCTTAGTGAATTCAAGTCTTACGTGGTTAATTTCAACCTTTGTTTCTTTTCCTACTTGTCTCTGTCTGTTGACCCAGAAGTATAGGGTAATACAAAATTCTTTGTCTCACACCTAGTCTGTCACTAAAATGATAGATCTTTAAAGAACTAGAATCAGTCCACTTTATTTCTGGGCTCTTTGGGTCCATGAATGACTAGGATTGATCTAATTTCTCCAAGTCTTTTCCCTTGGGCATAACCAGTCAGATAGGACCCATATCCATGAGGTATGATGATATCTGGAATAGACAGTTAATTTATAATTAACTTGCTATAACATAATTTTCTTTTGGCAGGCTGTGAGATAGGGTACTTCCAATGAGCTGTAAATTGATTTTCATCTAGATTTATGAAGAGCTTCATATTCACATTCCTGATTGACATTTTGCTGGTTTGAAATGATAATGAGGTGTCAGTGGAGGTGTAAACCATCACAAAATAGCTTTTAGCTTGCTCTTTTTGGGGGGTGGGGGGGGGAGCATCACTGCCTCTGGTGGTCGTGGGCACTACCCAGTGCTGCTGCTGGAGAGCCGCCGCTGGATTTGAACCGTCAAGCCCGTGGGCCACAGTCCCACACTCAACCACCTACGCCACCGGGCTCAGCCCTAGCTTGTTCTTTTCTAATAGCAATTTTAATAGAAGACTTTGAATAGCATCAAAGTCTACTTCGATCTAGACCACTATGTTTTTCTACTAATCATTGGCCTCTGCCACCCCCACCCCTTCCATGTATCTTATCACACATATAGACACCTAGACTGACATGAGAGGCCATTTAGGGTGCAGCTTATTCTCTTTAATGTGATGGAGAAGCATGCTTACTCCCCCCAAGTTGGCTTACCCTATACTGAAATGCTTTCCTTTCTCATTTTCATATATATATATATATATATATGATATCTATTGCTGCTGGTCTATAACTTTTCCCTTTCTTAATTATATTTTAAATGTTAAGAAAGTCTAAATTATTTCTAAGAAAAAAACAAGATCTGTCATCATTTGCATGAACTGCTTTATGCTTAATTTTTTTTGCTCTGAGTGTGTTGACAGAAGTTAGCATAAAAAATACTTGTGTTGACACCCTTTCTTGTGCCCTGTTAAGGTTGCTGCAGTACTTTAAGGGGTTAACAAAAGCAAATTTCCATAAAACCCAGAGATGAGGGCGGTAGAACTTCTCTTTTGGACTCTATCAGAGTCACAACTGAAAAAAATTAACAAATTTGTGTTGTATACTGTGAAAACTTATTTATGATTCTGACCTTGTTGCAATTTCTAACAAGTACTGGTCAGTTTATATCAAGGGTTTTTTAACAGTAAGAAATATTTACTGTCTTAAGCAAATCCCAGTCATCGGTGACCCTCCCCTTGAGCTTACAAATGTCGGAAAAGCTTGAGTAAAGAGTGTCACTGAAACTCAGTGCAATGAATAAATCTAAACCGAGTCTCTTTTAAAAGCCACTTGTAAATGCGGTAATGATTTGCTGTCAGAGTTGTTGGTTGAAATGCATTTTGAGGGAAATTGGACAAATTCTAATTGTGGGTGTAGGAATGTTATTCCCAGATGAGACTCATTATCAGGTAGGCTACTGTTCCCATGTCCCAGCAACTATAGAGTGCTGTCATCGATTAGCACCAGTGAATGCCATTTGCCCAGGACTGTCTTTGTAAGAAGACAGGAAAGTAACAGGGCATATTTGGGAATCAGTCAGTAAAGTTTTTTAACATTGAGTTGGAAATGGTGGAGATTCTCTGAAGTACCAGCTTTTACTTTTCTAGGAAGTAAACTAATACTGCAGGAGGAGGAGGAGGGGGGAAGGGAACTGATAGATTTTCTCCCAAAGTCAAACTAGTAAGTGAGAAGTTTCTTTCATTAATACAGTTTTTCAACATGTATAGCTAATTGCTTCTTAAATATGGATCACAGGAAAACCAGGTTACTCATAAGTTATCAGCTTGTCTTTTCTCTACAATGATTTTCTTTCTTCTGGTTTTTGAGCTAAAAGTTTAAAACTTATGATCATTTTATTCTAAAATGTAAGAACACCTTTAAAAATGTTTTCTCTGCTTTTTTTGTTCTTTATCATACATGATATTGCCACATTATCAGTTGATATGTCAAAGTTATTTTGATTACTGTTCACTTAGATTACGTGATACGTTTCTGTATTTAGTTTTATTGAGTTAGTTTTAAAAAAACAACAAAACCCCACAAAGTGGCAGACTTCCTTACTGAACATTATTGCTGTGTTTTGCTGTTTGTCTAAACTTTTCTTCTCCATCTTCTATACAAAGGTAAGTAAAAAATACTGCTAGAAACCTTTAAGAAAAATAAGAAAATGTGAAACTAGTTTCTTGAAAATCTTCCATCGAGGGCCGTACACTTTTTTTTCTTGTTTTAGTTTTATTTTTAAAATTTTATAATAGTTTTATTTATGTATCTTGCACATTTCAGTATATCCATTCACATAAATTCTGTTCCATTCCATCTGGGAAGAAGGAAAAAATCATAACTTCTGATACCTTGTAGAATTGCTGCTTCAGTTGGTGAATATGTAGACAATGTTAGGATGTGCTAGGACTTGGAACGGACTCAATTTCGTTTTATTTTTTTTTTTCTCTACCACTCTGCTAGCATGAAAGACTTCTCTGAGGTTGCCTAACCATTTCCTGCCAGTCTGGGAAAGTGGTTGGTTGTTTTCAAAATCACCAAGCTGTATTTGGGTAGA
Source organism: Nesogale talazaci (assembly GCA_004026705.1). NCBI lineage: Eukaryota > Metazoa > Chordata > Mammalia > Afrosoricida > Tenrecidae > Nesogale > Nesogale talazaci. The sequence continues at coordinate 22,252 of PVJH01029652.1, read as the reverse complement.
AATAAGCTTAGCTTTGCAGTTCTGTGTCTTAAACTCTATCTTTCTATGGAACATGAAAAATGTTTAGGTTAATTCCCCTCCCCCTCATTCTAGTAATGTTTACTAATCAATTGAGTAACTTGGGGCAAAAGTTCATTGTTTTACCTGTAAACGGCAATAGGACTATAGGTTCTCTAGAAAGAGTTCTAGTCTTATAAAATGGCAATCGTAGCTTTCTGGAAAAGCATCTCATTTTATATAAAGAGTGAAAACAAACGTCTCGGTAGTGAGTGCATTGTGTTGTTTTGGCTAATTTCAGAATTGAATCAAGTGAACAAGAATGTCTCGGACCCCTGTGGAGTGATGATACAGTGACTGTAGTTAGGCACCCTCAGACAACGCAGTTTAGAGTACCTGCTAAGTGCCTGTGCGTGACCACCACACTGTGGTGATTGTCAGTCTCGGGGATGGTTGCGACTGCTCCTTGACTTCCCTGCAGCTCGAAAGCTCTGAGCTGGGCTCTCTTTGTGACCACCCCGGTGTAACTGTAGACTGCACAGACAGGAAACCCTTCCGGGGCACTGGTCGCCTGATGAAGTGGGTTAGGAGTTGGGCTGCTGACTGCAAGGCCAGCAGCTCAGAGCCACCACCTGCTCCATGGGAGCAGGGTGTGGCTGTCTGCGCCTGGAGAGCTCGTTAGCCTCAGAAACCCAAAGAGGCCACTCTGTTGTCTTCTGGGTCCCTGTGAGTAAGAGTCAACTTGGTAGCAGTGGGACTGGTTTGATTGGAGGGACTGACTTTGACTTGGACACTGCAGGGCTTTTTGAAATTCCAAAGCCATGGAAGAATGTAGACAGGTTTAGAACTTGGCTCTCTTGCTTTTTAGCTTTATGACCCTGAGCAAACTCTTTAACCTCTTGTACTTCATCTGTAAAATGTGAGCGTGGACAGAGATGACACATGTAAAATGTCGCTGATAATACAGGGAGCTCCCATTGTATAGGACACACTGTCCGTTACAGATGATGGGAAAGCTCTGAAATGGGTAGTGGTGGTGGTTCCACAGCTGGATAAAAAACTTAATTTTGCCAGATTGCACATGTGAAGAATTTTGAAGTGGAAAATGTTTTGTACAAACATACCTACCACAATAAAGAAAAATACATAGAGCTAATATTTAACGAGCTCCTAGAGAAGGCCTGGGAGCACTGACAATGTAGCAGTTAGGAATTGAGCTGCTTACCCCAAAAGATCATTAGTTAGACACCACCAGCCGCCCGCTCCTCGGAAGAAAGCCAAGGCTTTCCACTCCGGTAAAGAGTGACAGTGTTGGGAAGCCACAGGGGGACCATCTGTCCTGACCTTGTTCACTTGTCACAAGTCAGAATTGTCTCGATGGCAGTGAGTTTCAGTTCTTCGTTTCTAAGAATCCTGGAGGCATAGTTGGGCTGATAGCCCCAAGTTTAGTAATTCAAAACCTCCAACAGATCTGTGGGGGGATGATGAGCTTTCTACTCTCACAGAGAGATGAAGTTTCAGAAGCCCGCAGGAGCATTTCTACCCTGTACTATAGGGTCAGCATGAATTGGAATCGACTCTGATGGTGAGTTTTGTTTTCTCATGCGCTTTACTCGGTTCCAAATGTATTATACACAGCTCTTTTTATTTTGACAAATTCTCACTTAACCCTTACAATAGCTTTTAAAAGGCCAACTGAGGCTTGGAAAAATGAAATAATATGCCCAGATATGTACACACAGGGGGACCCAAGTCTAGTTCCAGAGACACTTGTAACAACTATGTCATGCTGCCGGCCTCTTGCTAAGCCCAATGGTAACCCAGATGAACTTGGTTTTTATCATTCATCCTTGTTGCTAGTGGCAGATGATGATTTTACTCCTGTAACGGTCTAACATGGATCCTTTCCTAGGGTCTCAGGCAAAACTTCTTCAATTCCCCCAATGAAGGGATGGAGAACTGGAGTCATTCTTTAAAACTATTGGGTTTTAGAGAAAAGGCCCACAGCTGCACAAAGGAATTTTTGTATAAAAAAATACAAGATGTTCTGAACACCAAGCCATTCATTCATTTTATGTGTTTGGGTTGAAGTCCGAAGTACCCAGAAGACCTTGTATCTTTTTAGTTGATGAAATTAATCTATAAGAATAATACAAGCGGGCTGAGCCCCGGTGGCGTAGTGGTTGTGCGCGGGACTGCGGCCCACTGGGATGGAGGTTCAATTTCAGCTCCACGGAGCAAAGGCTGGGCCTCCTACTCCCACCACCTGAGGACAGTGATGCCCCCCCCCCCAAAAAAAAGGAATAATACAAGCATTTAAGATAGCATCTGGGGTCTTAAAGGCTTGTTTCCAAGCAAGCAGTCATTTAAGAGGGAAGAAGCACACCTTCATCAGTCACCAAAGGATGGTAAGGCATAGAATACAAGGTCAAAGAAAGGACTAGTATCAGAGCTTAAATTGTGAGAAGCTAAGGTGTACCGAAGCTATAGATGACAGTGGAAGCCCAAGAACTACATGAGAAATAAGTCTCTGGAGAACTCCCTCTCTGCTGTTGACAGATGGGAGGAATGTGATTACTAAACACAGAACCTCGGAGAGATGGATAGAGAAGATCAAAGGCGTAAATTTTACTTGAACAGTTAAAACTTTGTCACTACAAAGCACGCTGGATCTGATCTAGTTTCCAAAATTTTTTGGTTTTGTTTTGTATTCTCTTTGGTTTTTGTTTGTTCATAGTAGAGTGTCTCAGAGGTGACATGGCATTGGAGGGCACTCTTTTGAAGTTGTGTTATATGTTTTTGCATTTTTTGTTACATGGAATCCAGGATTGATGAACCTATAGAGACAGCAGGTAGAATAAAGGGGTTTTTTTTTTGGGGGGGAGGGGTATGGAGAAGCAGGGGTTATAGTGGTGGAGGGGTTACGAAGGGGAGAAGATATTAAGGATGCATCAAGAAAAAGAATGTTTGGAAACTGGTAGCAATAATACAATTCTGCTTGATGTGATTAAACTATAGAATGTTATATATATTTAAAATTTTTAAAGAATAATACAACAAAATATTAGCAGGTTGTGTGGGTGTTGAGTAAATCATTTACCTATCCCTACATAACAAACCATCCCTAAACCTTTATGGCTTAAACTAAAATCCCCAAACCCAACCCCATGGCTACTGAGATAATTCCAGCTACCTCTAGGGTTTCTTTATGGATCAGATTACCTCACATTATTCCCAGAGAGCCACAGGTGGGTTCAGTTACTTTTACTTAGCAGCCAGTTGCTTACCACCAGGGCGCCTTACTTCAGAGCAACTAGTTTTATTTGCTAGTGATTCTATATGCTGTCAGTTGTTTTGTTTTGGATTTTTGCCCCAGAGTTCACACTGATTGTGGTAGCTGTCATTTGGCAGCATCGCTGAAGTGTTGGATATAAGAGGACTATTCACATGTCAGGTGGTTGGAGCTGGCTCTTGGTTGGGTTTTCCATTCCACCTGGGTTTTCATCCATAAAGGGACTAGCTCTAGTTTCTAAGGACTCACTGCTGTTGAGTCATTTCTGATTCAGAGTGAGTGACCCTCTAGGGTGAATAGATTGACGGGATTTTAAGTCTTTACAGGAGCAGACCTCAAACTGATGTCATTTCAGTTAGCAGATTGCTCATTGCATACCTTGGTACCACATGAAGCCTTGTTGCTCTAAGGATAGAAAGAGAAAATTAATGAAATGACAAGGCCTGTTGGAGTTTGGGCTTAGAAATTATCAAGCATTATTACAATGCTTTGCTTTTCTGCAATCTTTGAATCAAAGCAGGTTACAAGGTTAGTAGAGAAGTTCTCACGGAGGCCCTGGTGATGCTGTGGGCTTAGCATTGCACTGGTCAACCAAAGTCAGGCCACCAGTTCAAACACAAAAGTTGTTCTGTCCCAGAAAGATTTACAGTTTTAGAAATGATACCAAGTCGCTGTGAGTCTGAATAGACCCATTGGCAGTGGGTTTTGGTGGGGCTCTTGGGATAAGTTTTCCTAATTTTACTGTCAAGAACCATTCCTAGGATACCCCGATAGAGTTTGAGTTTTTCATTAATTTTCTAATTTGTGATCTTGACAGATTGAACCATGATCTGTGCATGCTTGATTTTACCTTCTATTTTTTGGGGGGAGGGGCATCACTGCCCTCAGGTGGTGGGAGTAGGAGGCCCAGCCTTTGCCCCGTGGAGCTGGAATCGAACCTCCATCCCAGTGGGCCGCAGTCCCGCGCACAACCACTACACCACCGTGGCTCAGCTTACCTTCTATTTTTAACACGTGAAAAGTAGAAAAGAGTTTAAAAAGCACCTCTCTACCACCGAGAAATAATCACTTTTTTTAGTTTATTTTAACAGTTTCACTGAAGTGCATAGAAATAATCACTTTTAACATTTTTATTTAGAGTCTCCAGAGAAAAGAAGATATATGCAAAGTTAATGATAACATATAATATGATGTATAAACATATGAATATGTTTAAAATATTATTTTGCTCTATTTTTGTTTGTTTTTTGGGCATCACTGCCCTGAGGTGGTGGGAGTAGGAGGCCCAGCCTTTTCTCTGTGGAGCTGGAATCGAACCTCCATCCCAGTGGGCCGCAGTCCCGTGCACAACCACTACGCCACCGGGGTTCAGCCCTGTTTTGCTTTTTTCTTTTCACTATATTTTGATTACATTTCCATGTTTAAAATAAATACAAGTACTTTTCATGTCTACAAACTGTTTTTTTGGGGGGGGGCATCACTGCCCTCTGGTGGGAGTAGGAGGCCCAGCCTTGATCCTGGAGAGCGGCTGCCGGATTTGAACCGCCAAGCCAGTGGGCTGCAGTCCCACACTCAACCACTACGCCACTGGGGCTCAGCCCTACATACTGTTCTATTGGTTAAAAATACTCCTGCACTTTTATTAGACATGTAGGCTACTCCTCCCTCCACCCCTCCTTTTTTTTTTTTCTTTTTTGCTTTGTAAATGACATGGCTGTAAAGGTATTTTAAATAAGTTTTTATACACATACATCAAGGACAAATTTCTCTCATGGGATTACTTAGTCTAAGAATAGGAGAATATCTTAGAACTGATTATTTTAAATTCTCTGGTTTAAATGTACCATTAAATATAACTTTATGAACCTAGATTCTTAAGTATTATAGGAAAATTGTTCATTGGACAACCCCAAATAAACTTAGTGGTTACAGTGGAACTTACTCATATAGGAGAGTTTCTGACTGCCTGGGTTAGCATCACTGTAATTTTTGCACATTTTCAGAAATCATACCTCTTTTTTTTTTTTAACTACCATAGTTAAAATTTGGAAGCATTGCGAAAAATACCTTTAAAATGTTGTTTATAACTCAACATGTGTAAGTAAGCTTATTTGCTTATAGGAACATGTGTTACAGAAGTCGAACAGCTTTTATTTTACATACAGAAAAACTGGAATCCTGTATTGTATTTGTATACTGCTGGGCCACCCATGATGTGCCTGTAACTCTCAGACTTCTTTTTACTTTTTTAAAATGGGTTGAGAATTTAGGTATTTTGAAGCCTGAGTGCAAAAATCCTACAGTTTTGAAAATCCCGTAATCCCCCTCACTTCATCTCATCATTTTCTTTCTTATGTCTAATTTAGCAGGAGTAATATTTTGAAGCCCCACCATTGGATTGTCATACATATAATTCGGTTTTCATAGAAACAGCAATTTTATTTTTGCCTTTTTTATTTACTGAATAAAAGATTTAATTATGGTATCTTATTATATGAGGGAGCTTCAGAGAAATCATGGAAAAGTTAAATTGTTGGAAAATTCCACTATCTTTTAACTTTCTGAAGTTGCCCCTCAGTTACACAAAAGTCCTATCAACTTATTTGAGAAGAAACAACTAATTTTTCGTTAGGACATCATTCTTCTTCTGGTGGAAACACGGTGCTTGGATCTTAGGAAGTAGCCCCTTAGTTGCAGGCTTATGTAGACTCTTGACATCAGAAAACATCTTGCAGAAGGAGTGGTGAGCATTGGTAAGTTCAGAGGTTTATTGAGTGGGCCTAAGTTAAAAGAACTCTGCCTCCTTCGTAAAAGGGAGGTAGAAAATCCCTTTTTTGGGGGGGAGGCATCACTGCCCTCTGGTGGGGGTAGGAGGCCCAGTCTTGCTCCTGGAGAGCTGCTGCTGTATTTGAACTGCCAACCCAGTGGGCCGCAGTCTCGCATACAACCACTACACCACCAGGGCTGAGCCCAAAAATCTCTTTTACTGCAGGCAACAATCCCTCAATTTATTCTTGTTTCATATTGAGAATTCACATTTTCATTACAAAGAGGTATATCTGTCCCTCTTTATGATCCTTTATCTTATATTTTGAACAATCTCATGACATGGTTTCTTCTTGTTTTTAACAGCTTTTTTGGTATACAATTTATACACTCTGAAATGTACTGATTTAATATAGAATTAGTGGTTTTTAATATATGGCAGGGTTTTTTTTTGTTTGTTTGTTTTTTTAGGCATCACTGCCCTGGTGGTGGGTAGGAGGCCCAGCCTTTGCTCCTGGGAGCTGGAATCGAACCTCCATCCCAGTGGGCCGCAGTCCCGCGCACAACCACTACGCCACCGGGGCTCAGCAATGGCAGGGTTTTTATTTCTGTTTGATACTCTGACATTATCTAGCAGTTCTTTTTCATTTTAAGTGTTCTCATAGGAATTAAAAACAATGTATTTCAAAGCTACAGAATTTAACTTGTAAGGAATTCATTTTTTTTTTCTCTTGCATTGAAATAGTGATTTTTGCTCATAGGACTACTAACAGGTTAGAAAATAGCAGGTGTGATTAGAGCCAGTAAATATATGATGTAGAGCTGACAATGGTAGCTCATGTACTGACTGCTTGGTTTAGTCAAGCTAATTAATAACTATGACTGTGTAATCCTATACATGTTACATCAAGTAGAAAATATTGCATATTATATAAATTTTAATTTCCTTTTTATACAGTGTAGCTTTCATTGACTGTTAGTTTTATTGTGTAATTACAATTAAAGAAATCGGTGTGATCTACGGATACATTTAAATCCTAGGGATATTTTGGGGGCTGTTTTATCTTTATAATCAAGATAGCCAGTTGACGAATGTCTTAGAAGTCAGTTAACTAAAAATGTGTATATATACACACACACATCTGTGAAACAGGAACTGGTTTTAAAATTATCCTATTCCATACCGAGTAATGTTCTCTGTGGGCCAGAGTTATTTATGGGATAGGAAGCACAATGAGGCTTCAGAGTTCCTTTTATTTTATGAATTTACCTGTGTGCTGCAAAGTAACATTTAAACATCATCTTGACTAGGGAAAGATGTGAAGAGGAAATGGCCCTTGTGGGTTTAAAAGAGAACATGAGCCTATCTAGATGAACATTAAAAGATGAGCTGATTTCTTTTTTCCTCCCCTAGGTATTTAGTATGTTTTTGTTGTTGCTGATTCTGACTCAGCAACCCTACAGGACAGACTACAACTGCTTCTTTCAGATTTCCTAGGTTATAATCTTTAAAGGAGCAGGTCGCCAAGTCTTAGTCGTTTCTCCCTCCAGTGAGTATTTAGTATAGTGACATTGAACTCTATTAATGCAGAACTTGTTTAAGAAATCTTGTCACTCATTTACTTCGTTTGATCCCCATGATCATTATAGTTTAAGGGGACTGCCTGATATTAATCCAGGATTGAACAGGTATCACTATCCTCCTTTTGCTAATGATGAAGCAGAGATTCCAAAACAAATGATGGAGCCAGGACTAGAATTCCCAAGCTACACCTCACTATACTTTATTCCTCCTAAAACATAATTGATTGATATTATATGCTCGATTGGAGGAAGGAAGAGAAAGAGGTGTGAGGGGGTCTCAATCCTGACCAGATGCAGTGTGACTGAGCTCATGGTTACTGAAGTACTACTAAGCCCTGTTGATTTGAGACCCAACCTCACCGCCAGTCTGTAAGGACCTTGTTAGCTTCATATTTTATTAAGTGTTCATTATTTTCAGTTTTAGTCAACCTGGGTTCAGCCCACACAGACTTGAGCAGCAGCATGAAGTCTTCATTCCAATGTATTTGAGTTTTGCTACTTTGAACATTTATAGTGACTTCTTCCCAGCTAGGTAGCAGGGCTGCAAAGATGCATTACCCTAAGAGTCTCTCGTAGGAATTCTCTTATATGCCAAGCAAAATTTATAGTTTCAGTAAACATATGCAGAAACTCATTTCTCTATGAAATAGACTAGACTTGGGAACCTTTTTCACTTTCAACTTGTAATTTCATGGTGTACAAAAGTTACTAGGATCCACATGTGCCTATTATTTCAAAGGAAGTAGGTTTTAGAGCTCAATATTTCGTCCTAAGTATGAAAGTGTGCAGTATGCACCACCTCTGTTTTCCTGGTTTGGGGACTGCCAGGGGTCTGCCATGGAGAAAGAATATGGTAGTTCAACACTATGCAATGATTGTCTTTATCTCCTCCTGTAGCCTCAATAGAACATTGATGGGGCAATCAGCATAATTAACACTGGTCTAAGTATTAAAAACAAAAACTAGTTCTATGTCTAATATCCACTGCCATGTAATCTATTCTGACTCTTAGTGACCCTGCGGGACAAAGTAGAACTGCAAATTAGGGTGTCTGAGACGAGCTCTTTTGGTGGGTTTGAACCACTGACCTGGCTATGGCTATGTGGTTAGCAGTCCGACCACTTAACCCACACACCAGCACCCCTTCTATGTCCCTTGGCTACGAGAAGACAGGTCTGCCCTTCCAAATTGGAAAGACTACTTTAGAACAATAACTAGATAAGGTTGAGCATGCTACAAATCAAGTTGTTTTTCTAGATTACCCAAAGTATAAAAAATGAATATAATAATATCTATGGAAGGCTTAGTCATTTTTTGCTTTTTTTTCACATTCCATTTAAGCATGTTTTTATTGTAGTGCTTCTAACCTTTTTAGTCATAGGTGATAGTTGTGCATTTTAATTTTTACGGTGTATTATTTTAGGGAAGGGAAGGAAACTAGTCTGAGCAAAACATTTATACCTATAATTGTTAGATTGATTTTACTCAGTGAAAGAAATTTGTCTCTGTGATCAGTGGATGTCTACAAACAATTTCTCTCAGCAATATACATGCCAGTCTGTTTAGATTGCCTTTCAAAAGAAATATATATACACACACACACACACACACACACACACACACACACACACACTTTTTAATGCTTCGGAAAAACCCAATTTTGATATCAGATTTTGGGGGGGGGGGTGGCATCACTGCCCTCTGGTGGTCGTGAGGGCTACCCAGCCTTGCTCCTGGAGAGCTCCTGCTGGATTTGAACCACCAAGCCCGTGGGCTGCAGTCCTGCACTCAATCACTATGCCACCGGGGCTCAGCCCTTGAGATCAGATTTTTAACAAAACTCAAGTAGATATCACCCATATCCTCGGAGCATTGTAACAAGTTTAAGGGAATGCTGTGTCTTACAGAAGTAGATGGATCAAAATGAACGAAGAGAAGGAAGACCATCAACCTCATCAAGGAATGAAGCACTATCTGAAAGATCACTGTAGACATAACCTTTGCTGCAATCCCTACTAAAGTTAGGATTTCACCTGGCTTGGCATTTTCAATTTTAGGTAAACTCCTTAGTCTCAAGAAGCTTTCGACTCTGGGTGCCAAATTCACTGAAATAGCACAAAAGCTAATTTTTCCATCAGTCTTTTTCAAATGATCAAAGTTAATAAAGATTGTATGGAACCAACATAATTGGGGATGAGTCTTGGGATTACCACAGTTAGATTTTCAAGGTTCTGCAATCACCAAGGTTGTTTATTTAACAACCACCCACAACTGAATCATATAATCTTATCAGCAGTTCTCCTACCTTTTCTTACCCAGCAGGTGCCTGGGTGGCAATAGTGGCTACTTGTTGGGCCGCTAACTACCCGGTCAACAGTTCGAGACCATCAGTCCTCCTCGGGAGAAGGATGGAGCTTTCCAGCTCCGTTAGTTAGTGTGACAGTCTCAGAAATTCACAGGCACAGTTCTGCCCTGTCCTCTGGGGTCCCTCTGAGTTGGCTGCTGCAGTGAGTTTGGTTTGGTTTCTTGCCCAGATCCATCACGGAAGTCATTTGGAGGGAATTGTCATGTCAAGTAGTTTCCTGCACTACATTAACTTGGTCACATCAGTTGATGATATTCAGATCGGAGTTTTCAGTCACTTCTCTTGTCTACTTGTTCAATCAATTACAAGAAAAGGGCAACAATCTCCAACTATGGATTTTAATTTTGCTGTTGTCATTTTTAATTTTAAGAATTTTATAGCTCTGTTATTAGTTATTCACGTTTAAGGGTTGGTATTTTATTTTGTTTTTCTTCTTTTTTTTTTTTGGGGGGGGGTTGCATCATGCCCCTCTGGTGGTGGGAGTAGGAGGCCCAGCCTTTGTTCCTGTGGAGCCACTGCTGGAATTGAACCGCCATCCCAGTGGGCCACAGTCCCACGCACAACCACTACGCCACCGGGGCTCAGCCCTTGTTTTTCTTCTTTTATCCTTAGGAAATTTCTATCAGTTTTATCTGATGTTAAAATATCCATGTTAACTTTCTTATGTACTACTTGTGTCATATCTCCTTTTTCTTTATTAACCCTTCTGTGTCTCTAAATTCAAGTGAATCAACTTGTGTTTAGTTGATTCTTGCTTTTATATCTATTGTGACAATCTGCTATTTAATTGTAGTGTTACTTTAATGTAAACAAAGGCTTACATTTAATGTAATTACTTATGGTTGATGTAGATAATTTTCCCATTTTTAGTAGACCCTTTAGATTTTCTGTTGTTGCTTTAATGTTTCCTATCAGAATACAGATAGTCTCTGCTTAATGGACAAACTGCTTCCTCTTTAATTCAGGTCTTTTAACTAGATCTGTCCGAAGTAGCAAAGTAAAACAGAAAAAAAGCAGAAATTTTTCTTGTTGGTTGATTTGTCATGGTAGCTAGAATAGGGGGAATGACTGAATCCCTAGAAGAGGCATAGAGAGCCTATTGAAGTTTCTGATGTGTGAGATTGGCTTATCAGCAAGGCTGTAAAGAGTCACACATTTTGAAAGGAGATAGTTGTCCACCATCTTTTGGCAGGGTTATGCTATATAAGTTTTGAACCAATCTCTTCACAACAAATTTTTTTATCACAGTTACCTTCACTTGATACACCTAGCACTTTTAGATCACTGAAATGGCATCAAGCTTTTCCTTGCACTGAAAACCAAATCCTCCTCCCATCGAGTCAGTTTTTGACCCAGAGAGACTATAGAGCTTCCAAGACATGGTGACTCTTTCATAAGATCAGATAGCCTCATCTTTTCCCCTCTAAACAACGGCAGGACTTGACCCCCTGGCCTTGTAGATAGAGTCTTAACACCTAACCCACAAGAAAGTATGGCTAAATGAGAACTGTGTGCATCTCTTTAAAGACACAGCCCCTTGTTCCTATTGCAGGGGCTTCTTTTAACTGAGTGATTTTGATATTTTCTCTATTGACTTAGCGATACTTTAAAAAATTATTACTATTTTAATGGTTACTCTAAGGTAAATACATACATCCTTTCATAATTAAAATCTATTGAACCACTTCTTGTCTTACACCTGACCCATCTCACTCTGTATTTCACACCTATTTCACATTCCATATCGACACTTCCCATTTTCTCATAATTTACATATGTAACTTAATATAAATTTCTTTTGCTAACCCTTTCCATCCTTTGTGCAATTGCTGTCTCAGAATGCTTGGAATCACAACTCTGCTCAAAGCAAGAGTAATATTTTAAAAGAGGGGTTTGTAACACTCATAAAAATAAATGGTATGACAGCAATTGCACAATGTTATCGTTAGGGGCCACAAGTTGATTCTGACCCATAACAATGGTATGCTCAACAGAACAAAACACTGCTCAGCCTAGTTGTTGCAGCCACTGTATCGATCTTCCTGTTTTTTTGTGGCATCTCTATATTACCAAGCACGATGTCCTTCTCCAAGGACTGGTCTCTTGTGACAATATGTCCAAAGTGTGTTAAGACCAAGCCTTTTGCCATCCATACCTTTAAGGAGCCACTCTGACCCGACTTCTTCCAAGACAGATCAAGTTGTCTTTTTAGCAGTCCATGGTACTTTTCACAATTCTTCTCTAGCACCACAATCCAAATGTACCAATTCTTTGGCCATTTTTCTTTTACATGCATATGACACAATTGAAAATGCTGTGGCTCAATTGAGGTTCACTGTAGCCCTCAAAGTAACTTCCTTGCTTTTCAGTACTCCAAAGAGGTCTTGTGCAGCAGATTTACCTAATGCAATGCATTTTTTGATCTCTTGACTGCTGCATCCATGAGCATTGATTGTGGATTCAAGCTAGATAAAATCCTTGATAACTTCAAACTTTTCCCCGTGTATCATGATGCTACCTATTGGTCCAGTTGTGAGGATTTTGTTGTTCTTTTTTTTTTTTTTTTTTGGCATCACTGCCCTCTTGGGGGAGTGGGAGGCCCAGCCTTGCTCCTGGAGAGCTGCTGCTGGATTTGAACCGCCAACCCAGTGGACCGCAGTCCCGCACTCAACCACTACGCCACTGGGGCTCAGCCCTTTGTTGTCTTTCCATTGAGTTGTAATACATATTGAAAGTTGAAATGAAATCTGTGATCTGCCTCAGCAAGTGCTTCAAGTCCTCTCTTTCAGTAAGCCAGATTGTGTCATATGCATATTTCAGGTTGTTAAATAAGCCTTCCTCCAATCTTGATGCCACATTCTTCTTCAGATACTCCAGAGTCTCTGATGACTTACTCAGCATACAGATTGAATAAGTATAGTGAGAGAATACAACCCTGGCACACACCTTTACTGATTTTAAAACTAAAGTGACCAGATGTCCTGCTTTTGGAGGGACAGTCTCTATACAATTTTTTCCACGTCCTGTGGCATTTTTAAAAAGTCCCAATTTAACGGTGGGAGAATGGGAAGGGAATATACCCCCCTTTACACCCAGGTCAGTGGTGTCCCGTTTTACCAATGTTAAAATCTGGTCATTTTATTTTAAACCACTCAGTAGCCCCGTGTTTTATTTGTACATTTGCCTCAATCCATGTACGAGTTTCACATGAGCATGAGTAAATAAGTATTCTCAGAATTCCCACTATGCTCAAGCTTATCCATACTTGTTACCCACACAGTGCAATGCCTTGACATAGTCAATAAACACAAGTAAATGTCTTTCTGGTATTTTCTCCCTTCAGCCAAGATCCATCCAATATCAACAATGATATCCCTTATTCCATGTCTCTTCTGAATCTGGCTTGAACTGGTAGTTTCCTGTCAGTATACTGTTGCAACCATTGTAAATGATCTTCTGCAAAATTGTCCTTATGATATCAGTGATTCTGTTCTATAGCGTAAACATTCTGATCTGTCACCTTTCTGTGTACAAATAAGGATCTCATCCAGTCAGCTGGCCAAGGAACTTGTCTTTCAAATTTCTTGCCTTAGACCAATCAGCTTAGGGGAACATTCCAATTGGTGTTCTATCAGTTTCTGCAGCTTGAACTTCTTCCTTCACCACTGGTTCTTGTTCACATGCTACCTCCTGAAATGGTGGACTATCAACCAGGTTTTTGTTTGTTTGGTATGGTGACTCAGTCTTTTCTTGATGCTTCCTACATCCTTAAATAGTTAAACCTATAGAACCTTTCAACATTACAACTCAAGGCTTGAGTTTTTTTCTTGAGTTCTTTCCATGTAAGATAAGCTGGGGGTGTTCTGCTCTTTTGGTTTTCTAATTCTAGGTCTTCGCACATTTCATTATAGTATCTTACTTTGTCTTCAGCTGCCCTTTGAAATGTTCTTTTTAGTTCTTTGACTTCTTCATTTCTTTCATTTGCTTTAGCTACTGTACAATAAAGAACATATTCCAGAGTCTCTTCTGGCATCTACCTTGATGTTTTCTTTCTTTCCTGTCTTTTTAATGACCTTTGGCTTGCTTCTTGAATGATGATCTTGATGCCATCCCACAGCTCAGCAGGTCTTCTATCATGAGTGATTTTGAGATGGTCTCAAAATTCATGTGGGACAGACTCAAGGTCATATTTTGGCTTTCATGGACTTATTTTCATTTTCTTTAGCTTCAACCTCAATATACACTTGAGCAATTGATGGTCTGTTCCCTGTCACCCACTGGTCTTAAATTAGTTACTGATATTGAGCTGCTTCACTGCCTCTTCCTGTAGATGTAGTCAATTTGATTTCTGTGCATCCCCTGCGTGTCATTACCGTTTGTATTGTTGAAACATTGTTTGCCACAAACAAGTCATTGGTCTTGCATACTTTTAGCATTTGATTTTTCAGCCAGGTTTTTATCACCAAGTCCATATTTTTAAACTTTTCCTTCTCCTTTTTTTCCCCCAACGTCTGCATTTCTTTTTTTTTTTTTTTTTAACGTCTGCATTTCAATCACCAGTAATTATCAGTGCATCTTGATTGTGTGTTTGATCATTTTCTGACTGAAGTCATCGGTAGAAATTTTCAACTTCTTCATCACCAGCTGATATGATTGGTGCAAAAATTTGAGTGATAGTTGTATTGATTGGATTTCCTTAAATGAGGGTAGAGCTATTCTTAACGTAGACAATATTGTTCTACATGATTGATTTTGCAATGCCCTTCTTGATAATGAATGCTACACTATCCTCTGGATTGTATTATTCTTGATATAGTAAATAATGTGATTTTCTGATTCAGAATGTCCAATTACAGTCCATTACAGCTTACGAATGGCTACAATTTTGATCTTCGTATGTTCCATTTCATTTTTGACTTATTTACCACATCTAATGAGACCCTTTTCTTTCTGAAGAGCTATATTTCTATCTGGCGTCATTTCCCTTCAACCAGAGGATGATTCTTTTCCACTTTCTGTAGTGCACATCTGTTTGAGAAGAACTTTTTCAGTTTTCACTTGCATGCATTATGTTTATTTCCTCCTTGTTTTTGAAGTATATTTTCTCCAGATACAGAACTCTTGAGTTGCTTGTTTTCCCCTTTAAGGCACTTAAAATACTGTTCTGTCATCTTTTGCCTTTCATTACTTGCTGCAAAATGCATAATATCTCTATTTGTGACGTGTTTTTGACTGCTTTGAAGATTGTCTTGTTACTTTTGGTTTTTAGCAGTTTGATCATAATGTGCCTACCTGTGGGTCTGTTACGATTTATTCTGTTCTGGATTTTCTGAGATTTTTAACATATAGAAAGTGGTGCTTTTCACCAAACTTCATGTTTTAAGACATTCCTTCTTCAGTAACTACTTCTGCCTTAATGTTTTGAGTCCCTAATTATCTTCTCACTTATCAATATGGGTAGGTCACGAAAGACAAGGTCATTATGTGAAAATTGGCAATAACAAATGGAGGATGGTTGTATCACTGAACAACCATCAAAATACATCATTGCTTAACAGTCAAACTGCTGAGAACTGTGGCCCTGCCAAGTTAACAGATAGCCTTCAAGCTTTCACTGTCATACATAGTGTTGTTCTCAACGTTGAGTAGGGCCTCGACGTTCATTAATGTGCAGGATGTCAAAGAACAAGAAAGACAATAAGTGAGAGGTAGGTGACCATCACATATTGACCCAAATATCTTAAAGGTTCTGTTCATTTTCTTTAATCTCTTTTTCTAATTGGTTTTCCTCTGTTATCTCCAGGGTGGTTTTTTTTTTGTACCTTTTAATTCTTGAATTTCTACTATGTTTTTTTGTTTGTTTCTTTTATTCCCCTCTATTTGGGTGTTTGTTTTTTTTTAAGTTTCCATTTCTCGGCTGAGTTTCTTTCTGTTTACACATTTTCTTGTTTTTTTTTCTTTTTTTGGAAGACATATATTCCTTTTTAATGAACTCTCTATGGGATAAAAATGACATCACTAACATCAACTAAAAAAATCAAGCTAGAACCCTGGGCAGTGTATTGTGTTCATGAAAGGGATGAGAATGGCTGTCTGACTTGATGAGTGGAATCAGTGTTATGGAGTTGTGCATGTAGAAACTATTGAACTGCTATGTATGTTGCTGGATGCATTATGTTTATTTCCTTCTTGTTTTTGAAGTATATTTTCTCCAGATACAGAATTCTGAGTTGGCTTCCCCCCCCCCCCCTTTTGACAGCAATGACAGCAAAATAACATTGTAAAGGTAAAAGAAAAAATACAAAGGTGAATCGTGGTTATTCATATGGCTACTAACTGTAAGATCAGTGGTTCGTACCCACTAGTAGAGCCAAGAGAAAAAGACACGAGGATTTCCGCTCTGGTAAAGATTTTCAGCCTCAAAAAACCTCTGGAGCAGTTCTTTTCCGCCCAGTATTGTCACTATGAATTGGAACTGACTCAGTGACAGGCTTATGATAGGCTATTACAGCAAAATATGATTTGCATGGGGGAGTCCTCAGGAAGTGGTATTTCATGTTAAACTAGGTAAGTGAGAGATTTAGCCAGATAAGAGTGTTAACCAAGTTGTAGAGACAATATAAAAGTACAGATTTAGAAAGGAACCAGGGCATTTGAGAAACCGGTGAAGGCCAGATTATTGAAAACAAAGACAAAAGCCACAGGCGAGTCCATTCAAGGCTTTGTAGGCTCCTGGAGGGATTCTCACTTTATATTCTGAGTACAAGCGGAAGCCACTTCTGGATTTTAGGAGGGAAGTAGCAGTTTGTCTCCTAGCATCACACCAGCTCCTTCTTGGATAGGAGTGAGAATAGAAAAAGAGAAATCTAGGACATCAATTTGTTAGACTTTTTTTTTTTTTTTTTAAGTTAGACTTCTCCTTGTGCAGTTACTCTCTGGCCGATGGCCTTTCTTTACTGTTACCGCAGCTTCTTTCCACACCCTCCCTCGTTCACTTCACACCCTTCTTCCTGAGCCATGTGTACATTCGGCATGAGCACAGTGAGGTGTGCTGAAATTCCCATTCTTCTCAAGACCATCCATAGCTGTGGTCCACTCAACAAGTAGAGCATAGCAATTCCTCGTGTACCAGAAATATCCATGCTGAATTGTAGTCTTACGGAAATAATCAGGGGAATAGCGAGTAGGTTTAAAACTGTCTGGCATGTAATTAGAGAATGGATGTGTAGTTTTGAAAGTCTCTTTTTTAAACAGTAGGAAATAAACTTTAAAAATGAGTGACAAACAAACCAAAAATCCTTTCTTTTGAGACAAAATATGCCCAAACTCATTTGCTTTCCTCCTCTCATTTGAAGAAATAGTCCAATAAAACCAAGAATGTAGAGTCATTTCAAAAATCACTTTGTTCATCTCCCCCCCCCCCACTTAATAAATTGATTCCTCATTCTTTCAGATTATTTTCTATTTCAGGCTGTGGAGGTAGTGTTTGTATACTGCTCGGTCTCTTTTTTTCTGTCACTTGTAAGGATCAGTTCTTTCGCCAAAGTGAGAGCTGCTGCCCTGGACAATAAGGAATGGAGAGTAGGGGCACGCATGTGCTGGATGATTCAGGGCCCTGCAAAAGCAGATTCTGCACTTTATCCTGGTTATGGACTATAGTGCAAAAGCTTTTAAATTGCTGGGGGACAGTTAAGTAATGGCTTTTTGGTTGCTTTGTTTTCTGAAAATGGTTGCCCAAATAAGTTGGGAACATATGATTTAAACCTCTTTGGCTTGCTTTTGAGGCAGGTATATGAGAGCATAGGTAGCCTCTTCTCTGGTTGCTTTCACAGTTTGACTTCCACCGTCTAATGATTTGTACTGTATAATGTCTATCTCCCTTTTTTCTTTTTGTTCAATGGTTTTGCTGTTGCACACATGATTGGCAGTTGTAGTCAGAATCTATGCTTGTGGTCATTTACAAAAGCAGGTTATCTCTTTTGGGCTTTTTTCCTGGGCCCAATCAGGAAGTTCGATCAGCAAACTTTTGAGACCAAAGTGCCAATCCTATCCCTCTCAAGAAATTAAAAATTATTTGAGTGCCATATGTTTTTATAACCAAGTAAAATAACCATTATCTGAATCATATTCCATAAGCTTTTTCAACTTTACTTTAAAGCTGCCTGCCTGTACTGAAAGAGCTGCATAGGGCTCGAGTCCCACTTTGCAGCTGCCCTCTCCCCCACCCCCCCACGTTAGGTAGAGCCTAATGATGCTGGCTTACGTAGCTGGAATGGCCAATTCATGTTTGACCAGTTGGGAGGAGAAATGGCAATCTTTCTAAACAACAATACTTCTTGCCTTTGGGGGAAAGGATAATGGAGGTTTAAAATGGTAACTTGTGGGATCCCTTAAAAGTTACAATTCAATGATTCTTAGAGAACTTGGCCTGCCATCATGTTGCTTTGTGCCGCTGAAGCAATTCCTGTTCAGAGCAACCCTGCAGGACAGGCTAGAACGGAGGTGTCCAGCCTTTCCAGGACCATCTTTAAGGAAGCCGTGGCCATAGCTTTCTTCCACAGAGCAGCGATTGATGGGTTTGAGCAGCCATTCTTTAGGTTAGCAGGTAAGCAGTTCACTGCTGTGTCTTGATCAAGGTGGTGTCTACTTCTGATCTAGCCAATAGGAATTGCTAATGTATATATAGGATTATTTAACCATTACCTTTTGAAGTTGATTTTTTCACTGATTCTCTCCATGGTACAGGATGTGGTTCTTTTCATTTCCCACTAGTACCCCACCCCAAGATCCACTGGTGTATAATGTTGCATATGCAAATATGTTATACTTCTGAATGCTGTGGTGGGAATGGGAGGTGGGATAGAAGTACTATTTGATCTGATTTTTTTATTGTATTTTTTCTGTTTTCTTACTGTATTGCTTCCTAGCAGAGAGAGGCCATCCCTGGAAAAGCACACTAGTTCGTGGCCTTCCCTCTGGAGAGGATAGATTGGAGCAAAGAGACCAACACAATCACTGAAAGCAGATTTGATTCTTATAGGAAAGTACTTTGGGGTCCTGGGTTTCAAACCCTAGAAAGGTGGGGGATGGTTTTCTCTTTTTTGTTTTAACATCAACCCATATACTTTGCTTTCTTGTTTCATGGCTGTGGTATGCCTTTATGTGGAAGAGAATAACCTTAGCATCTTGTTTAATTCAGTGGCACTGAAATGGAAATAAGTCTGAGCAGTGAAATAAAATCCTAGATTAAACAGTTATTCAAAAAGTTTGTGGAAAAAAATTAGAAGTCTTGCTAAGAGAAATTTCTTTGTGAGATGTTTCCCCCCCCTCCCGACTCACTATCTCGTCCTTCTATCTTGGCTTTTCAGATCGACTTCAGCTCCCCCGGAATATGATTGAAAACAGCATGTTTGAGGAAGAGCCAGATGTGGTGGATTTAGCCAAAGAACCTTGTTTACATCCTCTAGAGCCTGATGAGGTGGAATATGAGCCCCGGGGTTCACGCCTTCTGGTGCGGGGTCTTGGGGAACATGAGATGGACGAGGACGAAGAGGACTACGAGTCATCTGCAAAGTTGCTGGGCATGTCCTTCATGAACAGAAGCTCGGGCCTTCGGAACAGTGCAGCCAACTACAGGCAGAGCCCTGAGGGCGCTTGTTCGATGCCCTCTGCAAGGACCATGTTGGTCTGTGCTTTCGTCATTGTGGTTGCCATTTCTGTCATCATGGTGATTTACCTATTGCCCAAATGTACCTTTACCAAAGAAGGCTGCCATCAGAAAAACCAGTCAATGACACTCATTCAACCAGTTGCAACAAATGGGAAATTGTTTCCCTGGGCACAAATCCGGCTTCCCACTGCCGTTAAGCCACTACGCTATGAACTTAGCCTACACCCCAACCTGACTTCGATGACATTCAGGGGTTCTGTGATGATCTCAGTGCAAGCGCTTCAGGCCACGTGGAATGTCATTCTTCACAGCACAGGCCATAATATTTCAAAAGTAACCTATATGTCAGCAGTTTTAAGCCAAGAAAAACCAGTCGAGGTTCTGGAATACCCATCTCATGAGCAAATTGCCATCGTTGCCCCAGAAGCCCTCCTAGAAGGGCATAATTATACCTTGAAGATAGAATATTCGGCAAACATATCTAGTTCTTACTATGGGTTCTACGGCATCTCCTACACAGATGGGAATGAGAAAAAGTACGTAGCCCTTTTCATTGATTCTCGCCCTATGCTGTGCTGAGTCCTGAAGTATAAATCTCTCTGCCCACATCCGAACCTCTTACTGCAATTTACTTATTTTAAATTTAGGTGGTTATGTGCAAAATAGTAGAATTGTGACTAGGTAGCATGTGTAAAACTTCTCACGTAGACACAGGTGTAAGCTTATGGTGGGGGGGGCGTGGTATGGGTGGTGCAGGTGGAGGGGATTGATTAAAGATCAAGTCGTTTAAATTCTGTTCTACAGAAGTTGGAACTTTAAGTTTTTCATGTCTTAATTGGTTGGGTATAGTTTCCTAGTACTTTATAATGTCTCTGCTGGAAGCAGAATGAAAAAGGGTACGGATTATTCTCTGAGGCTTGTCGTCTAGGAAAGTACAGCACTTTTAGGAGCTCCTTATTGAGAGGGCGCAGGAGCATGAAGGAGAGAGCGTATGCGGACACACAGTATTTTTAGGATCACTGACTTTTGCTGACATCACTTTTTAAAAATGCCACTCAGACTACTTTGGATAACTAATGGAAATTTGAAAAAAATAAGGGGACTTAATTTGGTTTAAGGGGAAATAAATAAGACAACACATGACTTAAGGCCCCCAGTTAGAGCTATATTATACTTTAATCTTTATACTCATTGCCTAAAGTTTGACTTTCTGCGCAGATGCAATACACACTGCATACCTTTTATTCTTATGTGACCACCTAAGAATATGCAGAGTCCTTTTAGACCTACTTATAAAGTTAAACATTCTCACATGTTTCTCTGTAAAGTAGTTTGTGAATTGCTAATGCTGGCCATTTGGTTAGTATATCTTGGTTTATTAAGAGAAATAGGAATGAATATTTAAACTTGTTTTATGGAGACTCTGATCCTTCTTAAATAAGGAAAGAGAAAAAGGAAGATCTGTAGTTTTATTCAGATAAGTACTTTTCCTTTAATGTAATGTTTTTGAAATAAATGATATGCTGACTTTATACTACAGTTTAGCCTACATGACAAGTGGCATTGAAAGGAAGTTTAGAATGACAAAGATGGTTTGAAATTCCACGACTACAGCTCTCCTTTAATTTTCCCTAGCCCTAGGAAATACACACGTGAAAGTACTATTTTTAGCATGCAAACAGATCTGTAAGGCAAGTCCTTTCCTCATTTCACTTCACCACGCTATTGCCCTGTGAATTTGCAGTCCTGCCAAGTAAATACTGTGTAGTTTCAGAAGGTGTCATTTGGCATAGTCACTTAATGACTCCGCCACATTAAGACGTCTGTTTTGAGTCGTCTTTAAGGAAGATTGTTCCTTAAAATTAAGAGGGAGATTCTTTGCACCTTTCTAGATATTTGGGAACTATATATGAAGTAAGCCAAAAAGAATTGCTATAAAATCAGATTCTCTAATTCTATAAATTTCCAAAGGCTTTCTCTCCAGCTCCCCCCAAGTTCCACACTTTGATTTATACCCCATTAGAATGACAGTTTGACCTCCTTGAGGAACTCAAATTATGTTTCTTGTCAATGTTCTTTGAGTTTGGGGAACAAAAAGAAATATCCAGACCAGGGGCAAGAGCAGGACTGTAGGGTAGGTGGAATAAGGTTTCCCAAGCGAATTCTCATTGAGCAGGTTTTACTGCCCTCAAAAAATGAACAGGATCATTGTGAGGTAAACAAGTCTTCAGCACAATTTAACTGGCCTTTTCTTTCTAGTAAGCCTTTTTGTCATTCATGTGTCCTTCAAGAAAATCTCTCAACATGACCTCTTTGGAGTGCCCCAAAAGCAGACACCATGACCTTCTGTGCTGGCCTCTCTGCCTCCATGATATTTGAACCAGCAGCTCCCCTCGGAAACTGCTGTTTTGATTAGGTGCTGCTCGCTGCATCCTATTGGTAGAGCCAAGACTCGTCCCTGGTCATGATTAGGTCCAAAGTACCGTCTTCATAAGCATTGCTCTTGCTTAAAAGAGTGATGGCAGGATCCGTTCTTTGAGCTTGCTGGTATTTCTGCAGTGTTTTGGCCCGGAGGCAT